>VXBP01008195.1:555810-715058 GCA_013400115.1 Rhinopomastus cyanomelas
CCCTCCCTGAGCGCACCCCTCCCTCAGCACACCCCGCCCTCAGCGCACCCCATGGCAGCGACTCCTCTCAGCAGAGCAGGTTGCCCCGAGCCCCATCCAGCCTGGCCCTGGACACTGACAGGGAGGGGGCGGCCGCAACCTCCCTGGGCAATAAGAAGAGCTGCTGCCGATTTGTACAGCCCGGGATCAGCCCCTGCAGGAGGGGTCTGTGGAAAAGCTGCCCTGCCGGCAGCCGCTGCCTGCTCTCCCACCCGTGCCGCGCTGTCCCAGCCAAGGAGCGCCCCTTCGGCTCGTCCCTCCTCTCCCCGGCAGTGCCGGAGCAGCCTCCGTGAGCCGTGTGGACAAGCCGAATTTACAGAGCTGCTGCGGGGGCTGCTGTGTCCTGTCACAAAGCGGTCACTGAGGGCTAAATGCAAGGTTTCATCACTTGCCCAGCCGCGACGAAGGCACCGCAGAGCAGCCGCTGCGAGCCCCGGCCACACGTTCGCTTCGCAAACACGTCCCTGAGCCCCGCGGACCTGCAGCCCCCGGCGCAGACGATGCTGCGGCTCAGGGAGGGTTTCTGTGGGGCTGCTCCCCGCGAGGGATCGCCCCGAGCCCCTGCCCTGCCTCGGCAGTTCTTCTCAGCCGCAAAGTCACGCGTGTTCCCTGCTGCCGGGTGTGTTTCAGGGTCACAGCGATCCGAACACGGGAACGCATCCCGCAGGCACCGCTGCTGCCACCCGCTCTCACAACGGCTCCTCCCGAGCTCTCAGCCACAGCCCTGGGGATGCAGCAGGCCCCTGAGCTCCGCTACCTCTGCTGCTTCCCCGCCCCACCCTGAACTGAACGAGGTGAGAGAGAGGGTGAAAAACGAGTTGAGAGGCAAAATGAGGTTACTGCTCTGCTCCCCGCAGCGCTGCGCAACCTCCTCCTCCACGCCAGCGCCGGCTCTGCGCCGTGCACAGGGACGTGGAGCTAAGGCCCCAGAGCAGAACCCACACCAAAGGGCCCAGGATCAGGCTCTGGCTCCTGCCTCCAGTGCCCCGGGAGCCCCAGCACCAGACCACAGGGTTCTGCCACCGCTGCCCCATGGAACTGCAAACCTGAGCCAGGGCTGGGCTCAGCTGTGACGGAGGGCTCCAGCCTCACCAGGGATGGCTCCACAGGCTGGGGCCACCACCAGGCACATCCCCCTGTGCACTTCATTGTCACCAAACAAGCCCTGTGTAAGTTAATTAAGACCTAATAGATGCTAATTTCACTTAATGAATATTCACCAGCGATGGACGTGCCTGGGGTGAGCCAGGAGGCACTAACTCATCTATTCCAGAGGCAGAACAGCCAAAGCTGGGTGAGAGCTGGGTGCTGGACACGGCTGCTGGGTCTGGAGAGGTTCCTCAGGCAGAGGCCTCCTGCCAGCACCAGTGTTCAGCGAGCTGGGCTGGGCTGGCTCACTGGGAGAGCTCTGGGCGTGCTGGGCGCCGCTGCGGTGGGACTGCAGAGATCTCCCAACACCCCGAGCAGTGCCAGGACCTGGCTGAGCTGCTGCTGTTGCTGTGGGGGCAGTGAAAAACAGCGAGTTCCAAAAGGTGACCAGACTGACGCTGGGTAAATGCTGTCTGACACCTGTAACTGCGGGGAGTCCATCCAGACAGCTAAACACACTCTGACAACCCACCGGCCACCTCAGCCTCACCAGGGGCTGCCCAGGGCGGTTGTGGAGTCTCCTTCTCTGGAGCCGTTTCAAACCCTCCTGGCCCTGTTCCTGTGCAACTGGATCTAGGGGATCCTGCTGTGGCAGGGGGATGGGACTGGATGATCTCTCGAGAACAGCTCGGGAACACAACCCCATCCCACGTGCAGCAGGCAGAGCCCTGGGCTGGGGCAGGTGCCCAGCAAGCTGCCCAGTTTGCTGCTTTGCCAGCTCCCGGGCCGGGGCTCGCTGCCGCCAGGCACAGTGACAGGGAACCACTGACAGACTGCACAGGGAAACGGCTGCCGTCACCTCACCAGGGGCTGCAGCTCTGCCAAAAGACACTGGAAAAACCTCAGTCTGAAGCCTCTCCCAGTCCCAGCAGTTGGCTGGCCCAGTGAATTTCCTGAGGGTATTCGTCCTGCCCATGGAGCTGCAGAGAGGTGAGGAAATACGTCAGGTCCTAACGAGGAAAGAAGCTGGAGATGCCCATCTCATCACTTTCAGTAACTAAATCACTCCCTGCAGCCCATCAGTTGGTTGGCATCAAAGCGGGGGATCGAGGGGTTAATCTGACAGGGAGACAGACCAGGGCTGGGGACCCCGGTCTGCACAGTCCCTGCACAGTCCCTGCACAGCCGGGCAGAGCCAACCCCCCAGCTCTGCTGAACTCCCCGCACTGATGCTTTGATTTTCTTGCTATGTAAAACACAAACGCTTCACCAGGGGAACACAACGCAGGGGCTGGCTACTAGAAAAGTCCCTTTCCAGATGTTTTGGATGTCACCAGTGCCACTGGCCGTGGTTTCACTGACTTTGGGTGAGGGTCAGTGCAGACCCTGCACTCCTGAGGGAAGGGGGCTGGCGGGGATCTGTGCAGGTCCCAGCAGCACAGACCCGCCTGGTCCCGCTGCCATGTGGGGAAGGAAGGGGTGTCCCCGTCCTGGCTCTGGGTGCTGTCCCAAACCCAATTGCTGCTCTGTGCTCTGCAGCCAGGGGCAGCACCCACAGCTCCCACCCATGCAGGACCCGGGGCCGAGCAGCGATGGGTGCTGAGCCCCGAGCCCGGCCACCGTTGCGATGGGGAAGCCAGCACCACTGATTTAATCACTGAATTCATTAATTAATGCCTAAATGCTTTGAGATTCTTAGATAAAAGGGGCTAATTAATTCTGGCCGGGCTCTCCCACTTTTCTCCCTGATCTCAGCACATTTCTCTCCCAGTGCCCTAATTACAATTATTATTATTAGAAGCTCCTGAAGAAGCAGTGAAGCCTCTGATGTATAATTGACACATAAACCGTCAGCCACCCGGTCCTTCCCCTCCTCTCCCCTCGCCTTTCACAACAAACAGGCCGCAAGCAGGGGACGGGGAGAGAGAACTGTAGTTGACACTCAGCCTAGCAGAGCCCCTCCAAACCAAACCCATCCCAGACATGACGGGCTTTGGAGAAAGACCCGGGGGGAGACAGACCTCCTCCCCATGGCCCCTGCAGCCCCTGGGCTGGCAGCGACGCTCCAGCGACAGGGGTTCACAGATGGACTTTGAGGAGCTGCTCTAAGCCCCAGCGCTGCAGAGGCTGGGACACGGCGAGGAGCAGGCTTTTGCATCAGGTCACCCCACTCAGGGCTCTCAGAAGGGGTGACCCTGCTCACCCGGCACTGCTCCCCAGAAGGGGCTGCCAAGCAAGCGCTGCCGTGTCCAGCCTCTGGGACTGGCCCCAGTCTCAGCCTGCGCTGGTCCCAGTGATCACCCCCAGACTGATCTCTCTGGCAAGCGATCCAGCTCTGCACTGGGAGGAAACTACCCGGCTCAGGGAAAGCCCTGACCCGGCCTAGGAGCTGAGCTCCTCTCAGGCAGTGTCCCACTGCTAGCCGCTGATGTCTTGAGATGGAGCCCTTCTACAGGAGCATGGTGATTCTGGTGACTCTGGCCCTGGGAAAGCACTCAGCCAGACCACGTCAGCACCTCCTGCCACGCTGACGTCTCCATCACTGATTCTGACAGCGTGCTGCAGACAGCTCGGGCTCCCTCGAGACGCTCCGGCCCTACACAGCCTCACCGCCGCGACGCTGCGCAGCGGACGGCACCAATCCCTGCTCTAAGCCAAGCTCAAACACCTGATCTCGGTCTCTGCCCCTCCCGAGCGTGGGACGACAGCAGCTGGTCACGGCCGAGAAGGTGCCGCGGGGTGAGGCCACTGCCCCGCGCAGCGCTGAGCTGACAGCTCGAGGGCTCAGTGCACACAGAACAGACCCCGCGGCTCGCGCGGCCCTTCCCTGGGCTCCGGGGGGATTCCAGAGCTTGAGGGGCAGGTGTCTTCAGCCTTGCGAGGCAAGAACTCTCCTTTCCACGCCAGAAAGAGCCAAGTGCTGCGGCTTTTGAAGCCACCCCCCATTAGTCACAGGGCAACCAACCCCAGGCTGCCTGGAGGTGCGCGGTGCAGCGCTGCCGGTACGTGACAGCTTGATTCAGATCGCTCACTCGAGCGTGCCCGACGCCTCCGACGGCCCCTGCACCCCAGGATGAATTGGAGGTGCTGTGATGGATGGGGGGCCGCGGCCTAATTGGTGTTGTAATAAATCCGTTCTGACTCGGTAACCGGCCGAATTCGTCAGCTCAAAAGGCCCCTGTCTAAACAGAATTACCGGGTAACGCCGCGGAGCAGTGACAAATGCCAGGCAGGTAATTGGCTCCGGGCTCGGCGCTGGCAGCTGGACGAACACCCGCCGATTTATTTGCATCCGGGATCAAGTATCTCCAGCAGAACCTCGGCGAGCAGGCAGCCCTGGGGAGGAATCGACCGCAGCCCTGCTGCTTTGAGCCCTCCTGCCTGCCCAAAGGCAGCAACGAAGCAGAAGGGAGGGACTCACAGAACCACTCAGGTTGGAAAAGACCCCTGGGATCAGTGAGTCCAACCAGCAGCCCCACTCTACAAGGTCACCCCTAAACCAGACCCCCCAGCAGCACATCTCATCAACTTTTAAACTCATCCAGGGATGGGGACTCAGCTCCCACCCTGGGCAGCCCATCCCAGGGCCTGACCGCTCTCTACAGGAAGAATCTCTTCCTGATGGCCAGGCTGACCCTCCCCTGTTGGAGTCTGAAGCCCTTCCCTCTGCTCCTGTCACTCCTGACCTGTGAGAAGTCCTTTCACCCACGCTCGGTCGCCTTCCCTGCAAGCCTCAGCTCTGGAAAGGAACTTCTGTAAGAGCATCCAGTTTGTTTGAAAATAAAAACAAGCTCCCCAAATGGTGGAGGCAATGTGAGACCCGGCGCTGAAATACCAGAAGGCGAGCGGAGCGAGCCAGAAATATTTACATATGGATCCCTCCCAAAGGAACGTGGGAGCCCGCGGGAAGCCTGAGCAGCAAGAGAAGCACGAGCCACGAGCAGCAGTGGGGCTGAGCGTGCTCAGAGCAGGGGCCAGCCGCGGCCACCGGCGCCGTGATGGACCCCAAGCTCCTCGCACTTCATAACAACAGTCCTTCTCTCCGAGGAAAACCACTTCCACAGACAATTTAGTCTTCAGGGCAGCACATTTTTCACCTCAGCAAACATCTCCATCATTAATTCAGGTTGTCTGACAACTTCTGTTTCTGATCATGGGCTCCTCACATCAATCCCTCTGTAACACCTCTGAGCCAGCCTGGCCAGGATTGCACCCGGGAAGCACCAGGGCGGAAATCACTCGGGCGCAGGATTTAAATTTACTGTCAAGAGCTGGAAAGTGAAGCTGGACCGAGCTGAGGCCACCGGGTTAGCGAGCGAGGGCTTGCTTCGTCTTCTCCGAACAACACCCTGGGTTGACGATGCTCGGGCTGAGCCCTGGAGTAGGACCTCAGCCAGGCAGGAACCAGGGGCGCCACGCAGGAGGACCGAGACCCGAGGAGGACCGGCGGCTCTGCCCTGATGCGTTCCTGGCGTTTACTGCGAAAGCAGCTCCAGTCACCCTCTAATTAAAGCCCAGGTGAAACCAAACCAGTCTGAACCATCAGCAAACACGTCCGCTCCCGGTGCCCTCATTGCTGACTACCCGTGTGAGCAGTACTGCAGGCTCCTCCGCAGCCGGGGAGCACATTCAGAGCCCGCTGGGGGCCACCAACGGCCAAACGTAGAGCCGGGGCTGATCCCCCAGCCCCGAGCCCAGAGCTCCGTGCCCATGGCCGCGCATGGCTCTGATCGAGGACGGAAGCCCCCGAGATAGCCCGGTCTCTGATCCCCGGCCGCAGCCGAGCACGCGAAGAGCCCGGCTTACGCAGAGCCCCGCACTGGCCACCTGCTCTAATTAGCGGAGCCGAGGTGGGTACTCGGCGGCGTGGGCTAGGAATTGCCAACAGATGGCTCCGGCAATGGGGGAGCCACGGGTTTGGGATGTTTGAAAATGAGAACTCACGAACTCAGCGATGCTCTGGAGACACGGTGCTCTCGTGGTAGCCCATGTTGTGCCCATTAATTGCAATCAGTTGCTAATTGAGAGCTATTTTGAGCCCTGTCGTTACTGCGAACACAGCGCAGAGCGATCTGCGCCCTCCCCCAGCACAAATGACATCGGCGCAGAGAAACCTCAGCGTGAGGGGGGCAACGGGAGCCCCGGCTCCTGATTCTCTTCTTGCAAGTGCAGCAAGGCCAGCGTCAGAGACGAGGGCTGAGAGAAGGAGCCTCGGGCCCCTGCTGGGGCTCCACCTGTAGAGCTCTTCCAAACGGCCGCTCCGGCACTGCTGAGCACACACAGCTGCTCGCTGCCGGCCCCTCCTCACCGAGCAGGAGTCTCACTTGCCACAACTCTCTTCTTCAAAGCCACTGCACCTCGGATCACCTCGGATCCAGGGGACATGGTGGAAGAGTGTCGCAGGCAGCAGGCAGAGCAGAGCCAGGTGGGTGTCCTCCAGCGAGGGAATGGGTCCAGAGATGAACCTCACACTCCCGCAGGCAGCTGCAGCACCAGCAGGGAGCCGTGTGCCCATCGACTGGCACAGCAAAGGAGCTGGGCACCAGCAAGTCAGGGAGCCGTGTGCCCATCGACTGGCACAGCAAAGGAGCTGGGCACCAGCAAGTCAGGGAGCCGTGTGCCCATCGACTGGCACAGCAAAGGAGCTGGGGGCACCAGCAAGTCAGGGAGCCGTGTGCCCATCGACTGGCACAGCAAAGGAGCTGGGCACCAGCAAGTCAGTGCTTGGTGCTCCAGAGCTCAAACCAGGAGGCATGGAGCTATCAGCCTCCTCTGAGTTCATTAGCAGCATCCTGTTCTCGCCCAGCTCAGCCCCATTTCCCACCGTCCCCCCGTGGCACTGGCAGAGCTGAGGGCAGCAGCTGGTTTCTAGATGGTGAGCAGCAGCGTGATCGATGTACGTTGCTATCACAGAGTGAGATGGACCTGTGCACCCGGAGCAGGTGGCAGTGAAGGGGCACGAGGGCAGCTCAGCGGCCACCAACGGCTCTGCTGAGAGATCCCACTGAGACGGTGCCTTACAGAAAACAGCTCCTTGGGGAGTCACTTCCTTCCCTGCTGGAGCCATTGCCAGGCCCCTCATCACCATGGACCTGCTTCAGACAAGCCAACGTCCTTCACTCATGGCTCAGGGCTGCTGCTGCTCAGCAGCTGATGTGAGGCACTGGGTAAGGACGTGTCGGCAGGGGGATTGGACTGGATGGGCTTTGGAGGCCCCTTCCAATCCCTAATGCTCCGTTGACTCTGTGAGTGGCCCCGTGAACAGGAACCAGCGCAGTCTGTCGCTCGGACAAGGGGTAGTGCCCTAGTGACTCGCTCATGCTCTCTGCTGCGGCAGCACTGAACCAAAACACCTATTTCATAAACATCTGGAGAGCAGCTTTGGGTGGTGCCAGCACTCCTGTGTGGGAAAGCAGGTCCTGGCCCCAGAGCCACGTCCCAGGTTGTGCTGTGGGGAGTGGTGGCTCATAGCCCAGCCCAAGCTCAGCCTCAAGCTGCCCAGTGCTGCTGGATGTTGCCCCACACGCACCCCAGGATGGGCAGACAGCAGGGAGCTGCCACAGAGCAGCTCTGCAGGGCAGCTGTTCCCTTATCACCTGGAGCTGCTGCCAGAACAAAGTCCAAACCCACAGGCAGGGCTGACGGTACCAGAGCTCTGCATCGGGGCTGCTGCATCCCCGGGAGCATCACCCCCCCTTCCCCAGGGGCAGCTGCTTGTTGTTCATGAGCTATTTAAGACAGCCTGGAAGTTTTCATTCTTTCCCTGTCTGAACCTCACAAAATAGCCTCCTGCTCCACAGAGATAAACGCGGTTTATGTGAGAGGAACAGCCCCAGCTACAGCGGGCTTTGCCTTAAATCCCCTATCTCGCTGCTTAACGCGGCTGCGGCTTAGCTCGGTTTATTTTCTAGCCTGTAAGTGGTGAATTGAACTTTAGGAAATGAATGGCTTGGTTTATCAGTTTTAGCATCGAGACCAAGGCACTTGTGCATCAAACAATCGCTCGCAGAGGGAGCCCCTCCCGAGCCGGCTTTGAAAACCCGGCGGTTTATTCCCGGCACCTCCGGCAGCAGCTTCAGGACCAGAGCCAGCTGCCCCTCCCTGGGCGTCCCAAACGCGCCCTGACCACAGGCTGGTCTCTGCGGTGAAGCAGAGGGGCTCGAGGGGGGCTCACGGAGGGCTGGGCTGCGGTCCCCCCGTGGGGCAGGTTGCTGTGTAGGTCACCCCAGAGCATCAGGGAAACTCCCGGCTCTGTTTGTGTAACAAGTGAAAAACAGATGCAGAAACCACACAGAGGGACCCAGCCACTGACTGCAAGGGGTCCTCAGCTCAGTGAACCAGAGACATCTCCTGCTGGGAAGAGGTAGGGAGACGGAGACAAGGAGGGGCAGGTGGGGATGGGAGCCAGGCTCTGCTCAGGGCACCCAGTGACAGGACAAGGGGCAGCGGGTGGAGCAGAGGAGGTTCCACATCAGGGTGAGAAGGACCTTGTTCCTGGGGAGGGTGCCAGAGCCCTGGCAGGGGCTGCCCAGGGGGGTTGTGGAGTCTCCTTCTCTGGAGACGTTTCAAACTTGCCTGGACTGATCCTGCAAGACTGGATCTAGGGGATCCTGCTGTGGCAGGGGGATGGGACTGGATGATTTTTCAAGGTCCCTTCCAACCCCTTGTGTTCTGTGGTTCTGTGATCCTCCGCTGTCACAGCCATGGGGGCCACCACCACTCTGGGGCAGCAGCAGCCACATGGGAGCACATCCCATCAGTACCACATCCGTACTGACCACATCCCAGGGAGAGGATCTCCCCCAGGTTCGGCAGGGTTTGCCCCTGACGGGTCTAGGTGAGGTTTCTGAGGAGGGCACCCTGGGTTGGGTTAACCAGCACAAGAAGAAAACACCTGTTTTCTTTTTCCTGCAGGACCGATGGATTATCAGGGACCCTCTGCCGTGTGTCTCTACGGGATGCAAAAGGCCTTGAGAGAAGCTGGTGGCTCCTACTAGACTCTGCAGGGTTTAGTGTCAGTTACAGTGACTCTAGCATTATTAAATCCCATATAACCTCTCCATGAGGAGGCAGAAAATCTCAACGATTATGAGTCCATTATGGAAAACACTCCCAGGGAATGGGGAGCATTACAGCTCCAGCCTGAACAGTGACAGCGGGAGGACTTGTCTACACGCTCGAGTGTGGGAATGCATCAAACGCAGAACCACTGGGCTCACTGTCCTCTGAGCTAGAAGAAACACTGAACACTTCAGTAAGCTCTCGGCTGTGTCAGGCCCTGATCCCAAATCCCTGGAAGTAACACGAGTGCTGCTGCAGCTGGAAAAGCTGCAGAGAGCAGCCTGGCAGCACCGCGCTGTGCTGCTGGACCCTTCACCCTACGCACCCGATGTCTTCAGACACCCCGCTCCTAATGGCTACCTGAAAGCCACCCAGGCAGGTTAGGAGGGCACGTTGAGTCTGAAGGAATCCTCAGAGGGAAACATTCTGTCTCTAACATGAACAATCCACATCCGCACAGAGCTAACGTCGGGGCTGCTGTGTTGGGTCCCCAGGGTGCCATATGGCTACTGCTCCTCAATGGAGCACTCAGCAGGTTGGATGGATGACTGGTGTGTTCATACAGGAGGCTGGGGATGGAGCAGGAGCTCCACGGGTGGCAGCATATGGCCAGCTGGATGACTGGTATGTTCATACAGGAGGCTGGGGATGGAGCAGGAGCTCCACGGGTGGCAGCAGCCCAGCTATGGCCACTGGTATGTTCACACAGACACTGCAGAGAAACCCCTGTCTGCAGGAAAGGTGAGAGGACAGAACACAGCAGTAAGGGTCACCAGCACAGAGCGATGGGAGGGAGGTCTCAGAGAAGCCCTGGGAGAGCAGCTGGTGCTGCCTCCCCCTGCCTGAGGCAGCCCCGCCGAGGGGTCACTGCACACCCAACACATATCCTGCTGGGGGCTGGAATTCGCAGAACTGAGCTGGCCAGGACCGAGATGGGCTGGGGGTCAGGTCCCAACAGGAGCCCCCACCAAGGGCAGAGTGTAGCTTGTTTTGCCTGTTTCAGAGGAATTTCCACACCCCCGTCCCTCAGGGTTTCCCAGGCCCCAAGTCTCCCACAGCTCCAGGCTCTCACCTGCATCGCAGGTGGATGACCTGAGCAGAACCCTCATGCTGGTGGGAGGACTGGGGGGAATCCCTGACACATCTGGAAAGGTTTCCATGCAGCTGCTCAGCTGAAGTGATGCAGGGTGGCAGGAGCAGCCCAGCAGAGCCCAGCCTCTGCCACAACAGCACCACAGAGCTCCCTGCCCTGCAGCTCCGGCTAACACCTCCCAGTGTTTTCTAAACACTTCACACGGAGCAAAACAGACTGGCCTGAGGGGCTGGGACTGGACAGACCCCTTAGGGCTGAGTTTGCCTTCTCTGTTGTTACAAATGTTTACTGCTGGCACTCGGGAAATGACTTTGCCTATTGCGGGAGCCTGGAAATGTCACTCATTAGCTGGCATCGGGCACTTCGATTACTGGGGCTTTGCCGGGGTGCAGCAGCAGTAACTGCACAGGCTGGCTGGGGACAGCAAACGCTGCTGCGGCTTGGAGCAGCAACACCAAAGGCACCTACAAACCCCTCCTCGGCTAAGCTGCTCCTCCAGCTCTTGTCTGTGGGCTCGTAAGGAGAGCAGCTTAGCAGATGTGGAGATGAGGACAGTGGAGCATCTCCCTGCTGAGGAGAGGCTGAGGGAGCTGGTCTCTTGAGCTGGGAAAAAGGAGCCTGAGGGGTGACCCCATGGATGTTGATCAAGATGTGAAGGGTGGGTGTGAGGAGGATGGAGCTCAGGGGCACCCAGTGACAGGACAAGGGGTAGCAGGTGTGAGCTGGAGCAGAGGAGGTTCCACATCAGTGTGAGAAGGACCTTCTTCCCGGGGAAGGTGCCAGAGCCCTGGCAGGGGCTGCCCAGGGGTGTTGTGGAGTCTCCTTCTCTGGAGACATTTCAAACTCTCCTGGACCTGTTCCTGTGCAACTGGATCTAGGGGATCCTGCTGTGTCAGGGGGCTGGGACTGGATGATCTTTTGACGTCCTTTCCAATCCCTAATGTTCTGGGATTCTGGGACACGGACCGCACACACCCCTGCTCGGTCCCATCTGATGAGTTCCTGTTCAGAACTCATCTGCCCACTGGGGTTTGCAGAGGGTAAGGGACACCCTGAGCCCCCCGGGGCTGAGGAAACCCCCTGCCCACAGCTCCGTCACTGCCAAAGACATCACAAACACTCAGGAATTAAATACCTAAGAAGACATTCTTTGTTCAAAGAGCAGAGATGGATCCCTCCCCTTTGTCCAGTCCAGTCTGATACTGGGAAGCAACACGACGGCTCCAGCCCGACAGATCCCTGAGGTGCTGCCTGCAAAAGTTTTCTCCTCTGCAAAGGGAGAATGAAAAACACTCCTGGTATCAAACAACGTCCAGGGATGGCCTCAAGAAGTGCCCCCAGTGTGCCACCACACAGGAGAACTGGTGGTGCTGGAGGCAGAGGTCCCTGCCAGCTTCTCGCAGAGAGCCCCAGTCCCAGCCTGCCAGGAGCACTGGGTGCTGGAGCCACGCAGGCAGTCTCGGGCTAAACCTCTTCTGAGAGCACCGACCGGGTGGTTTGTGCAGCAGCGCTCAGCAGCTCTAATCACACTAATTGCTCGAGACGTTTCCCTTCTCCCTTTCCTCCTGCACCCTTTCACCTCCAACTCAGCTGCGGAAACAAAGCGATTTGCTGGAGCAAGCGGCTCATTAGCAGAGGATGCGGCTGGGCGGCTCCAGACAACACGGAGCATCACGCAGGTCCATCAGCACCCGTCCTCGCAGGCAGAGCAACCCCATCGCTGCAGAGGAGCTTCCTCCAGCAGGGAGGGACTCGGCGCAGGGGCAGGAAGAGAAGGAGAAAGAAGAGGGCCTCATCCCGCATCTGAAGAGCTGCAGGACCTGCCCTGGCCCTAGGCTCCCTTGTCAGGGTGGCCAGTGTCCCACTGCACCTCCTCAGGACCCCGGGATGTCCAAACACACCCCAGCCACGGCAGGGAGGCTCGGAGATAACCCAGAGCCTGAACTCAGCCCACTCCACCTCCCCAAGCCTGTTCTCTCCTCTTTCCTCCATCTCAGCAGCCACAGCTTAACCAACCACCCCCTCCAGCTCCCTTCCCAGCCCCCAGACACAACGAGGCGGTTTAGGGCTGGTTTTCAGGAGCTGGTTTGTTGTGAGCTGGGCGCTGACCCAAGGCAGGGACCGGCCCGGGGTCTTGCCCGTTGCTTTATTCCGGCCTTGCCCAGCGCCGCAGCCTGGTTCTCCTGTCCAGGAGAGATGAATGATGCTCTGACCGCACGCCTGACCCGCTGCTCGAGAGCCTTGTTTTAGTGCTTCACGGTCTGTACTCATTGATCAGCCAGGAGATCCAGCTCTGGAACTCGGGGCTATCTGAGTGGGGCTGGGAGTTAATGGGAGCACTGGCTGGGCACTGGGACTGGAGGTGCTGGCCTGGTCCCTTGCCCATGGCACCAGCCCCATTTCAGGAGCCCTGCTCAGCCACGGAGGGGATGAAGTGAGCAGTAAAAACTGATTTTAAAATGTTTCAGCTTGAACCCAACACATTCTGTGTAAGAAAACTCCTGCTCACACCCTTGTCCTCTTCCTCAGGAGCTGCCCAGGCCCCAGTCACCACCACACCAACACCAGTGCCACTCCACCCTGACCCATCTTCAGGGGCCAAGAAGCTGCTGTCAGGAAGGTGGGAACCCAGCCCAAGGCATCTCCTGCTTCCTGGGGAAGCTGATGGCCCTCACAGCTTTGCTCTGCAGTGACCAGAAGAGACTGCAGACCCAGCGAGGGCTTCGGGAGGGGGTGGTCAGGTCTGAGTTCATGTGGGATACTGCACACACAGCATCACTCGGCCCCACTGGCAGCCCCAGGCAGGGTGGGAGGTGTGGGCTGGGGTCCCAGTGGAACCAGAGAGACACTGGGATGAGCAGCAGAGCTGTGTGGGTGCAGCTGGTACAGCCAGCTCTCTCCTTGAGGGCAGCAGGGAGAAGCTCACAGCTCTCAGCCAGGAGGAAACGCACCACTGACCCCCAGGAGCCGCAGCCGTGTGGGTCCAGGGTCAGCAGGGTTTGCGCTGGGGCCCGGCACTGCAGTTCACGCCCTCAGAGTTCCACCTGCTGCCTTCTAAGCCAACCTCGAATTCAGCAGGGGAGGTTAATCTCCAACACAAACCACTTAATGATCGTGGGGAAATTCCATTTCGGGGGCCTCGCGTTTGTGCTGCCATCAGCAGCAGCCGCAGACCGGGCAGCCCCCACGCCCAGGCGGGCGCTGGCGCCGGTGTTTGCTGGATCAGTCCCTTCCATGAATGACCCACAGCCAAGCTCCCGCCGCCATCACCGCACCAAGAGCCCTCTGCAGGCGTGAGGCTACCAGGGCGACACCTTGGCTGGGGTCCTTTTCCCTCTGCACGGGGTTTAGCAGCTCTCTCCTCCGAGTTAAGAGAAAATCAAACTCACCCAACGCCTCCCCGCACCCACGAGAGGTGCTGCACTCGTGCTGCAGACATCCACCCTCGGGAACGAGGAGCTCCGGAGTGAAGGGACCAAACCTCACCCTGTAGGGGTCAGCTGGAGTGGGGAGGGTCATGGGGAGCAGACCCCAACATGGGGAGCATCCCATCGGGGGCCCTGCTCAGGGCCATCCCCTCTGCCTCCTGCCTTGCAGCACTGCCCAGGCCCTGCTCGGAGCAGCCCTACGCCACAGGAGGCTCTGCCCTTCGGACGGGGCGTGAGGACTGTGTCTGACCCGTCCGAGACTGTTCTGCAAAAGGGGTGTTTGGCCCTTAGCAAGGGCACGAGCGGGGCTGTGAGGGCTACGGGCCAACACCTCGCCAGCCCTAACAGCCCTTTAACCCCTACCCATGGTGGGTTGATGACCAGCGGATGAGCAGAGGCACCCTGTCAGCAGGAGAGCAGCTCCAGGGCTTCCCTGTCCTCCCAGCTCAGCCACCGGGAGCGGGGTCAGCCAGTGAAGGGGCCACGCCAGCCCACGGGACGGGGCGGGCAGCTGCTCCGGCAGGGCACACGCTGCCTCTGGCCAAAAGCCGACCGACTGCCGGGAGTCTGTCACTCGGAGAGCTCCACAAATCCAGCAGCGGGGCAAAGGCAGGCTCTCATTTACACATTAAGCCGTTTTATGCCTCCCTTAGTGCGTGCGAGGGCCATAAACCGAGCGGCAACGTAATTTACTTCTGCTCCAAGGCCCCTTTAGAGAGTCAGGATGATTTATGGGCCCTCGGCGCGCAGGACCGACAGGAGCTTAATATTTAACAGCTGCAGAAATACGGCAGGAGGCGCCGCGTCACCCCTCGGCGCTGGCCCGCAACCACGCCGAGGCAACGCCGCGCGCGCCGGCACCGGCCAGGCCCCCTCGGTGTCTGCCCGCCCCAGTGCCAGGGCAGACTCAAGAGCCGGTTCTGGGGCTCGAGGATGCCAGGAGGTACCCTCCTTCGCATCACAGGTTGGCAGAGCCAGCTCCATCCCGAGCAGAACGGGAGGAGGGACCAGCACCAGCTTCACGCGCCGGGCTGGGCTGGGCGAAACGCTGCTGCCGGCACCCGGGGAGCTCTGAAGGCAGCGGCTGCAGCCTCGTTAAATATTGATGGCTGCGCTGGAGCTGTTATGAAAGCACCGGGGAGTGCGCTGGGGCTGATGCGAAACCCCGACACGTGAAGCACAGGGCGCAGGAATCCTGGCTCTGTGGCACAAGCTGCCGCGGCACTGGCTGCCCCGAGCACCCGGACCCCCTGCTCCCATCTCCCACATCTCTGCACCAGGGTACCTCCACAGAGTGAGCGGAGATGGAGACGATGACATCCAGAGAGCAGAAAGTGTTTGTCCTGCACGGTAAGCCTGGGGATGTGACGGCACAGAGCTCTCCCACAGCAGCCCCTGAGCAGCAGCTGTGCCAGCCCTTGGCCCTTCCGTGGGACGATGGCTCCAGCGGGCCATCTAGATGACCTTTCGAGGTCGCTTCCAATCCCTACTGTTCTGTGATTCTGTGTGGAGGCACCCAGCCCGCTGCACGCTCGCCCCACACAGCCAGGCAGCTCCCTGGGGTCTAGGGGAGCAGGACTCCCAGCACTAGAGCTCTGCTGCCTTCCCATCGACCGCTGGTCTCCCCCTCGGGAACACCCCCGCGGAGAAGCGACAGTGGATTGAGGAGCAGCTGCGTGGCTCAGGCTGTCATTAACCTCCCAGGAAGAGCAAAGTCAGCTCGGAGCCTGCGCCGGAACGTGAGGCTGCAAGAGCCCACAGCACGTCTGAAATGTCACGTAGACAAGCCCAAAGGGACCAATGTTCAGTCTTTTTGCTGGAAACAGCTTGTGCAGGCAGCTAAAAGCAGATAACATCCGTACGCCTGCTGCGACAGACGTTTGCTGCCATGTGAGCCTGAGCGCTCAAGCCCCGCTGCCTTTTCGGGAGAGAAAACTCAGATGGAAAGCGAGTCCTCGGCTTGGGCTGGGCTTCCTCCTCCTCAAATCCTGGCATCACCCTCGAATCCTGGCATCACCCCGCTGCCTCGCAGCCACGAGCTGCGTGGTCACGCTCGGGAGTCGTACCCTGTGCACCGCGGCCGGCACTGATTCACCCCAGCCAGCAGTTCGGTCAGATCATCAGAGGTACCAGGGAGCCGGCCCAGGCTGCTCCTTACCCCGAGCTCCTCCAGCCAGTCGCTGATGAAGGGTTCAGTTAAAGAGCCCAGGCTGTGCAGTAGCAGCACGTGCTGGGGAGGCAGGTCAGCTCACCCAGCGGAGGGGTTTGGCCAGCAGGGCGGGCCGATCACTGCTCTACCTGTCCTCCATCGGTGAGAAGCACCCGCATCACCATAAATCACCAGCATCACCACAGCCCACTGGCACAACAAGCACCACCACAAACCACCAGCAATATACAAACCACCAGCACCACCACAAACCACAACCTGCGTGCCGGTTGGCAGCACTGGGATTTTCACCGGGACCAAGACTCCTCTCCCGCGGGTTCACTCTCCGGTGATCAAAGGTGTTCCTGAAATCCCCCCGTGACTCCCCAGAAGAGATCTGGATCTCCCAGGTATCGAAGCCATTCTGCAGGAACGAGGACTTCAGCCAGGCTCCAACCAGAGGGGTCAAAGAGAAGGTCCCCCATCAGAGCACGACCCGCCTGGAAGCGGGTCCCAGCTCCCCACCAGCAGCCTGCGCTGCTTTGAAATGGAAATGGGCTGCGATTTGAGCCTCCAGCATCGGCCCATCTCTGGAGCAGCTCCTGAGACCCTTCCTGCTTGTGCAGGCACCGCACGCAGCTCGGCCAGGCCCCGCAACGCCCGCAGAGCCGGAGCCGGACCCCGAGCTGCAGGGAAAGAAGCTGGAACGTGCAGTAAACGCTGAGCGCTCCTCCGGCTCCCATCACGGCAACGAGCCCGACGTCCTCTTAGCAAAACACAACCGTAATCTCTGCACATCTGGGAGGGTCTATTAAGTTATTTATCATGCAAGTGATGAAACTGCAATTTAACTTCAAAGCTCCAAACGGCATCAGAGAAACCCTCGTGCGCTCGGCTCAACAGCAAAGCGTTTGACACCGCAAATGGCTGTAACAGCAGCCGGGGCTGTTCTCCAATGAGTCCCGCAGGACGCTCAGGTGGGGCAGAGAGACGAACCAGCTCCATCCCAGCCGGCTCCCCTCTCCTCAGCGTCCCCAGAGCCGAGGGCTAAACGCCGCAGGACACGGCCAGGCAGGCTGCAGCCTCAGCAGCCTCCGCCCCGGCGCCGCTGGCGGTGGGAGCTTCTGAAGGAACCCAGCTCCTGCCAGAGCAGTCCTGAGCTGCTGCCCATGCCCAGCGCAGGACCGGAGGGGCAGCAGTGCCTAAGGAGTGCACAACCATCCCTGTCTGTAACCGGTGGGATCAGATCCCAACTGATCTCATTAGCAGTCTGGGAAGCAAAGCTGCAGCTCTGGAGTGTTTGAAGAGCCGCTGGCAGCTGCCAGGCCCCAGCTGAGGAGCTCCGGCAGCTCCGGAAAGGCTGGTGTGGGCAGCGGGGGGCTGGCCCAGGGATGGAGCATCTGCACCCAACAGCCAGCTGCTCTGCAGAGCTGGGCATCACATGTGGCCCAGGGCTTGGGAGCGTCTTGATGTGTCCCACAGGGACCATTCTGAGCTGAGTTCTCCTGCAGAAAGTGCCTTATTTAGTGACCCAAGCCACAGGATGAGAGGAACCAGCCTCAAGTTGCCCCAAGGGAGGGTGAGGTTGGCCCTGAGGACCAATTTCTGCCCCACAAGGCTTCCCCAGGCCCAGCCCAGACTGCCCAGGGCAGGGGGGCAGTCCTTGTTTCTGGAGGGGTTGCAAAGCCATGAGGATGTGGGGACCTGGCAGTTACTGGGGTTGCACTGGAGGAGCTCAAAGGGCTTCTCCAACCCAAACAAACCCGTGATTCTCAATATCCTCAGACAATACCAAGGGCTGCTCTATCAGACCACGGAGAACAATCCTCAGCCCAGGGCACGGGGAGCAGCAGCAGGAGCTGCTGGAGCCACCCCACTGCTCCCAGCCTGTGCTGGAGATGCCCGGCTCTGCCACAGGGATTCACGCTGGAAGCCACCCCGTGCATCAGCCTGTAGATGTCCAACAAGAAGTACAGAAGGGAGGAAGAAAACGCTGCCTGGAAACACTTGGTTTGAGAAGGGGATGAATGGAGGAGGGAAGGAAGACGAAACAGGTTGGAAGCTGGTATTTATTTATCTCCTGAAAGGAAAAAGGAAACAAAGATTCCCGGGACTGAATAGCTCAATTAGCCACTTGCTGGAGTGACAGAAGATTTCCTGCTTGCTCAACAAATGCATTTGAAACCACAGTGAGACTGGGATGGGATGAGAATCAACGGAGATAAGGCGAGAGCATCAGATAACCCAGCAGAGGATGTGCCACCCTGCACAGAAACCAGGAGCTGCTCCAGAGCTGGGCATGGCGCAGCTCTTCGTCCCTTAGGGGGAAGGATCGCCCTGATGGGATGATGCTGCTCCCCAGCTCCGCTCAGTGGGGCAAACCCAAAGGCCACGAAGGTCCCAACAACCCACCCCAGCCCCACGCAGGCTGGGGCTCCAACACACAGGGATCTCAGCTGGGGCTTGCTCTATCAGGTTAGAGATTCATCTCCACCTCCAGCTTTTCCTAGAAACAACCGTGAAGCAATGAGTTGTTGCTTTGCTGTTTATCAGTCACTACTTTAACTCGGAGCCAGTGAACAGGCTGAAGTGGAGCAGCCAGGGCTGTGAACGTGGCTCCCAGCCCTGCCCTCACACACAGCACAGCCAGCACAGCCAGGAAGGGCTCTGCAGCTACAGCTCCAGAAACACTCTGCTCATGCCCTGAAGCTCAAAAATGAGGTGCAGGTCCTTTGATTTCACTCTGTGCCTTGGGGAGTGATGGGAAGGCTGCGTGACCCCCTCAGAGGGTAAAACATGGGCTTCTAGCTGTGGGCCCTCTGCTGCACCCAGCTCCAGCTCCACCGAGAAGGTGTCTGACTGAACCAGAGGCCGGCCGGCCTGCGTCAGCCGAGGCGAAGCTCTCTCCAGCCGAGCTGTCTGGCAGACAGCTCCCTTCAGCACACCAGCAGCGATGGCCGCAGTTCAAGGCTCGCAGGTGCCCAGACGAAGCTCAAACCCGCCCACCGCGAGCCCCCCGTGCGGTGACGGCAGACAAGCTCCTGTCCCTCCCTCCCTTCGCGGCTCTGCGGCTCCAGGCGGGTTCCGAGGGGCGCGCGAGAGTGATGTGCGCAAGGCCCCCGGCGGTAGCGGGGGACAGGCGGGTCCTTCTCAGTCGGGACGTTCTCGCGGCTCCACTCGTGCGATTAGCGCAGTGTTAACCAAGAGGAGAGGCAGAGAAACGTGACCCACGCAGGAACCACCGTGCGCCCTGCAGCGCCTTCCCAAGGGAGCTCCACCACCCCTCGCTTTCAGGAGCGGCCTCCTTCAGTTCACAGAGACCTCGGGTTTCACTCTGGTTTGTGGATCAGGCTGCACCCCCAGCACAGCTCCTCCCGCAGCCCTGCAAGAAGCAGCAGTGATCAAGAGCATCATTCATCAAACACTTCCCTCTTCTCAAAGCAAGGGTTTGAACCAACCCCAGACAAGCAGGGGGCTGCTCCTCGGGTCTCTCTGATATTTATAGCATCGTTTTCGCGAGCAGAAGGCTCCCTTCCTGCAGCGTCACAACCGCACGTGTGCGGGGCTTGGATAGGTCCCGGTGACCCCTGGCAGACGTCAGCCTTCCTGGTGGAAGACGCCCGAGTACAACCGCTGACCTGCCACCAGCAGCACACCCGGAGCTGGGTTTTGGTCCTGTGTCACATGGGCCAGCGTGGATCCCTGTGGGGTGGGACCTGGTGGGGCTCTCGGCATCTGGGTTTCAGGGCCTGGGTGATGCCGCAGCTCCTGCATCTGCAAGGGCCGCCCCTCCTTCTCCCCACTTGGACCATCCCCTCCACCTCTTCTTTCCACTACTGCCTTTTCTGCCTCCTCCTGGTGAATTCTGATGGGAAACCCAGGGAGAGGGAGCCGGGAGCTCTGCCCACAGCCGGCCCCACACTGCCAGGTGCTGCGCCGGGGCCGGCAGGCGGGTTCTCACACCCAGAGCCAAGCGCAGACGCCTCTGCGCCACAACCTGCCATCACACATTCCCTGCTCGTCCGACGCGCTGATTGTACCAGGAGGGCCATGAAAGGAGCAATCACACAAGGCTCATCCAGCGCCAGTGGGAGCCAGGAAAAGGCACTTCCCCTGCAGTCAGAACAAACCCCAGCCCCGCACCTTCCCTTGCGAGGGGGTCGCAGGCTCGGGGCCAGGCGGGCAGGGAATTTCATTTCATTTTTCCACAGGGGAGCGTTTCCATGGGGAAGCAGGAATCTTTCCACTCCGAAATGGCAGCTTTTTGGCCAAGCCCTGCTGCGTGAAAAAGACAGCCGGGTGGATCTCTGCTCAGCCCCTTGTGCTCCCGTGAAACCGACCCAGCACCCGTGGCCAGACTCCGTGCAGAGGGGCGTGAGTGCGGGGACTTCTGCGTCACGGGACCCGCATTTCAGGCACCGACGAGGGTCTGGGAGAGGTTTTTCTGCCCGATGAGGAACAAGCCGAGCGGCTACCAAAGCCACATGTGACTATTGATAGCAGCATCCATTCCAGCCCCAGCCTGCAGGCATCTCCCCAGCCACGTGTCTCTGCCTCGGATAATGCAGTCGGCAGCTGCGGCAGGACCAGCCCACCTCTCCGGGGTCTCCTGGTGCTCCTCTTCCTCCCAGCGCTGCAGGGTGGCTCAGGAGGTGCTCACGCACCCACGGAGCCCTCCCTGGGTGCCAGCTGCATGGTGTGGCTGCTGTATCGACACTGGCCACGCCACCCAACCACTGTCAGAGAGCCAAGAGCAATCCCTTAATTGCTTTGATCTGCGCTCTGCTGAGCTCCACGGCGCGTAATTCTATTCTTGCTCTAAAAAGGGTGAAGGAGGAGGGAAGAGGCAGCTTTATGTCGCTGCTGTAGCGTTTGCTGCTCAGCAGTATGTGCTTAAAGGGAACTACCGTGATTTATCTCCGCACCGCCTGCTTCTGCATCTGAGAAACAGGAACAGCTCGGTGCATTTGCATCTCAATTTTAGCTCAAGCAGCTCGACAAGGATCCGGCTAAATGAATCGGCTCCGTTTGCAAAGAAAGCTGCTCGAGTAAATAAAACCTCTGGGGATGCTGACAGGAAGAGGCATAAGAATCCAGATCTGCTCCTGCACAGAGAAGGAGAGGCGGCACTTAGAGCATGATCTAAGTTCACTGAAGTCCCTCCATCAGCTCCAGCAGGCGCTGGATGGCACCCAAATGGTCTGGCCATCGATCGCAGCCCCGTGGCTCGGCCTGCCGGGGCCTGGCTCAGACTGAGATCACAGACCTACCCTGGAGGGCCAGGAGTCGAGCACAACTGCCAGCCACATAGTCTGAAAGAGCAGGAGAAGCAGAGGTGAGCCTGTGCCTGGATGGCCCTGTAGATCCCCAGCAACCACCGTCGCTCCTGGGACAGCGGAGGGGAGGCTGTGGTTCCCATGATGGGCATCCAGGGACCAGCTGAGGTCTCCCATAGCCCCAGGTTTTATGGAGCAGCTCTTTCAAAGCTTCATCTGTGAATGTGGAAAATGCCTTCAGCTCCAGCCCACTCAGGAGAAAGTGAAAAATATTGGCCAGCTGCACTTTTTATGGGGAAGAGATGAGCACTAATCTCTGAGAGCTGAAGAATACGCACTCCTGCGGAACAATTACCTTTTATGCTTTTCAAGAGGGCCCTTCCCTTCAGTCCCTCCTCGCCGAGGATCAGACTCCCTCCCGGTCTCGAGAGTTTCCAACCGTATGGCAGTGATTTACCCCAGCAGAGGGCTTCACCCTTTGCTTCAGCCCTGCCTTTGTCTGAAGGTCGTGCAGGCTCAGAGGGAGATGTTTCAGAAGCACCGAGGACTCGGCTGACTCTAATCCCTGGCTCCAAGGAAGCAGAGGGAGTTCTCAAAGCACAATTTCAAACCCCTGCCCGAGCCCCTTCAATCCCCCAGTGATGCTGGAGAGGCTAAAAGCAAAGGTGGGGCTGAGCCAGTGCCGCTTCAGGAGCTCCACAGAGCAGCTTAATTAGTGCGACTGAGCCCAGACAGAGCAGCTTTCATCCTCTGATACAGCACAGAGGACACAGAAGAGGAGAGGAGTTAAAAGGTGCCCGTTGCCCCGGGGCTGCCTTTCACTGGTACCAATCCCTTTTGTCCCGCAGCTCCTTTTGGCTGCTGGATTCAGCTGCTCACAATGGTTTGCAGATCTTATTTGAAGGAGCGGGAGGAAAAACTGCTGCCATACACAAGTCTGTGGTCTGGCTGGATCAGACAGAGAGGCAGCGCCCAGCCTCTCTGCTCTGCTCACCCAGGCTGCCCCAAACAGCCACCTCGGGCCAGCGAGTGACCACCTCGGTGAGCTGGAGAAGCCTCTGCATGGGTTTTATTCCAGGACAGAACAGCAGCAGGAGTCACTCGACCAGTCCCACTTGCCAGCCACGTATCAGGGTCATGCACGGCAATGCTCCTGCACTGTAAAACCCACCGGGATGGTGCTCACTGGCTCAGCTGGTGCTCCAGAGGAACCTGAACCCAGGTTCTTCAGACGTCAGAGACTCACAGAATCAATTCAGGTTGGAAAAGACCCCCGGGATCACCGAGTCCAACCATCAACCCTGCTTTGCAAGGTCACCCCTAAACCAGATTCCCTAACACCACATCTCAGCAACTTTTAAGCTCCTCCAGGGATGGGGACTCAACCCCCAATCTGGGCAGCCCAGTCCAGGGCCTGAGATGTGCACCCAGCAGAAGAGAACAAGCAGCCAAGAGGACAACCCACCCTGGGCATCGTCCTCTCAGCCACAACAAACACCTGCGGGCTTGTGGCACAGGGCTCGAGCCCGGACACCCGCCGGGAAGAACCCGCACGGAGGGTGTTGCTGGTCTGAGACCCGGACGATGCAGCAGCCCCAGCGCTCAGCTTTGCTGCAGAAGGCTTCACGGGCAGAAAAACCACCAGTCTGCTTGTCCTCGGCACCGTCTGGGGACGGTTGTTCCTCCAGAGCGAGACCAGGCAGGCGACACCAGGAGCCACCCCTTGTTCTTCCGAGAGAGCACCCCGACGGGAGCTTTCACCTGCGACACACACGGCGTGAGCAGAGGAGCGTCCCCGGAGCACTGCGAGCTGGAACTGCACACACGAGCTCCCCTGCAGCAACAGATTGCTCTCTAATTCACAGGATGCAAATGCAGATGCTGCTCCTGGCACCAGACCAAGCGGCTGCACAAGACGCTTGTTTCTGGAGTAGCGGCATTGAACGTGGTGACAATAACCGGGCAAACAGTACCTGGCACCCACCTGCTTTTGTTGTTTCTGGGAATGACTGACGTCGTGAATTCCCTGCCCTGAGGACAAAGCCCAACCCTGCCCAGACCTCAGGCTCGAGGCCCTGGCACATCAGAAATCAGAGGAAACTTAACGAGCGCGTTTCTCTGGTGTCCAGACCTTCTCCAGGCCCTTCAGGAGTCAGTTACCAGCCTAAAGAGACCCTGCTGCTACGTTAAACAAAGCCAGCAAAGCTGGGCATCCAAAGTCAGTTCCCCTTCGGGAGGTTTTGGCTGAGGATCAGCAGGAAGACGATGAATCTGCACAAACCCCACACAGAGCCTGCTCCCCTCGTTCAGCTTTGATGTCTGCTACAAACACCCAGCTGGATCAGCGGGGCTCACACCCTTGGCTCTGCTGCCATCCCTGTGCTCAGAACCCTGCAGAGAGAGACCCAGGGGAGTGGCAGGAGCCCTCCCACCCCGGGAAGGTCAACCACCGACCAAATCAACCTCCACGCCCTTCAATTCCGACCCAGTTCAGAGGACTGGGTCACCGTGACGGAGCTGGATATAACACTGCCCCGGACACCAGCCCGTTCCTCCCACCGGTCTCCGGCCAGTCTCCATCCTGCAAGCGGATGCTGAAGCACTGGGGATTGCTGCCTCATCTCCTCACTCACAGTCCATCCCATCAGGGAAGCACCCAGGTACATAATGCAATTACTCAAAGAACAATTTGCTGGTGCCAGAGACAGTCGTTTACATTCACCACTGAATTTACGGGTTCAGACCAACTGCTGTCAGCGAGCGCCGATCTGACACGCTTCTCTTCTCTGGGCTTGTGATTCCTTCCTCCTACCTCCTCTAGCCCCCGAGTCGCATACTGAAGTGTAGCTGCAATTAGTGACAAAGGAGAAGTGGCTCCTGGAGAGATGAGCAAGCAAACAGGAGCACTGGGAGCAGCCCCAGCCCCACCAGAGCCAGCCCAAGCGTCCCCAGCACACGCAGGGGACAGCACAGAGTGCTCCGTGCACTGGGTTTCAGGGTCTCTCCCAGCTGTAAGCACCCCAGAGTAGCAGAGTACAACAACACAGACACCAGCTACCACCACAGCAATCCCACCACGGACAAACAACACTGCTCTCGTCGGGAGGTCTGTCCTGCCAGGCCAGGTTGGACGGGGCTCTGGGCATCCCGGCCTGGTGAGAAGGGAGATCAGCTCATCCTGTCATGGGCAGGGCGCTGGAACTGGATGATCTGAGCTCCTTTCCAGCCCAGCCCATTCCATGATTCCAGCTACTTCATACCTGCTTCTCCAGCTTGAACTACAAACACCGATGTCACGCTCAAAGGGACAAATGCTAGCACTGCCCCTCTCACACTGAACCTGCACATCCCAGCACAAGACACCCGGGGCACATCCCGCCACGGGACACCCGGAGCACATCCCGCCACGGGACACCCAGAGCACACCCCGCCACGGGACACCCGGAGCACATCCCGCCATTGGACACCCAGAGCACACACCTGGACAGGACACCACAAGGAGACCCAGAGCAGAGCCAGGCTGTAGGACACTGCTGCTCACCCTTCCTGGTGGCCGTGTTTCTCACAACCCAGTTGGTCCCAGGCTCACGGCCGGTCAGAGCCCCCAGTCTGTCTACAAAGAGCGGACGGAGCGGGATCCCGACTCTGCCAGCACACGCGGCCCCACGAGGAGCTCAGCGCCCGCACCAGCCCGCGTCTCCGCCCGCTGCGGTGCCAGCGCCCAGCGCGCTCCCGCAGCGTTCCCTCACGGGGCGCGGGTGCAAGCGGGGAGCTAATCGGCTCCTCACGGCAGGCTGCACAAGTCCTGCCGGAGCCCTTCCCGTGCGAGCGAGACGCTGAGGCGGTGTTTGCTCCAGGTAGAACTCCTAACGCCTGCTTAGCTCCGATCCCTCAGCTTAATTAAAGCCTTCGCGGGCAATTATTTGTTTCCTGGCTGTTAGCGAGCGCGCTGCAAGGGCCGCTGCTCCTCCGCCACGGACTCGGCAATTACACGCGCGCCGGGATAATTGTTCTGTCTCGTTTGTCAGGTTCTGTTTAGCCTCAACTCTGCTGAACGCAGGAGAGGACTTACAGTCCTTCCACGTGGATCTTCCAGAGGCAGACAAACACCTTCTCTTTCAGTCCACGACCAGCAAGTACAAGATGCTGAGGTTCTGTGAGAGATCACAGAATCCACAACATGACAGATGGGAAGGGACCTCAAGAGACCACCCAGTCCAGTCCCTTGGCCACAGCAGGTTCCCCTGGATCCAGTCGCACAGAACATGGCCAGGAGGGTCTGAAATGTCTCCAGAGAAGGAGACTTCACAAGTCCCCTGGGCAGCCCCTGCCAGGGCTCTGGCACCCTCCCTGGGAACAAGGTCCTTCTCACACTGATGTGGAACCTCCTCTGCTCCAGCTCACACCCGCTGCCCCTTGTTCTGTCACTGGGTGCCCCTGAGCAGAGCCTGGCCCCATCCTCCTGACACCCACCCTTCACATATGTATAAACATTAATGAGGTTGCCCCTCGGGCTCCAAGCTGAAGAGACCCGACGCCATTTCCCAAGGAAATCTGCCCTTCCCCATGGGACTGGCACCCGTTGGGCGTCACCGCAGCCAACAGCAGGTACCAGCTGTATCGATGACGTTCTCTAACGCAGAGGTTCAGCTGACTAAGCTGGAGGTTAGGTGCAGAAACTGAGCGCATGAGGCTCCGTGTTTCATGGAGGCCTCTTCCAGCAATGACTCTCCATGAACAGCCAGCTCCAGTTACCACAGGAAAGGCAACGGCCTGCATCTACCCCCAGAGCAGCTGAAGACAAGGTGCCCTCAGCACTTCCACTCCCCGAAGCCCCCGGACTTCTCCCCATCACTAAGAGAGCTCTTCCTCTCCAAGGTCTCATTTGCCCTAAGTTCACCTCTCTGCCAGCACTGGGTCAGCGCTTGCCAGCTGGAAGATCCCAGAATAAACCCCACGCAAACACAAGTGACGCTGACTGGCCTGGATTTTCAACCTGGATTCAGTGAAACTCAGGGATGGGGGGTTATGAGCACAGAACACGGAAGGAGAATCTGGCTGTGCACCTTGCCTCTGCTCATCTGACCGTCAGAGACCCCACTGCGAAATCTGTGGCTAGGTATTTCCATGAGCTGGCTACGAGGACACATTTGATTCTCTCTCTCGTCAGGAACCTGCTTCTGAAGATCAGCAAGACAAGCAGGAATGAAGAACAAGCAGCCCAGGACCCGGCCCTGCAGCAGAGTCTCCCCTTGGTGACCCACCCCATGGTGGGTGGTTTCCCACACACACGCAGCCCTACATCCTCCTCAAGGCCCTCTGCTCATGGTGAAGGACCTGGCCAAACCCCCTAGAATTAGGGGCAGCCCCATTGTTTCATGACAAAGGATTGAGTTTTGGTGAAAAACCACGTCAGGGCCAGGAGGGAGCCGCAGGTCTCCCCTGCTGCCTTAATCCCAGTCACCTCCAGCACCGGGAGAGGGGTCACGAGTTTGTGATTTGAACGGAGAAGTAAGGAGCTGGAGTCTTTATTCCAGTTAGCAAGTTCAGGATGGATCTAATTGTGGGGAAAAGTAACGAGGGGAGACCAGAACGGGTGGAGACGAGGACTTCATCGCATTCACCACATCCACCCGTTGCCTCTGCTCGGGAAGTGGGATCTCTTCGGTGGGCGACAACTAGCGAAGGAGGGCTCGTGAGGGGCTGCGATGCGCGAGCTGTGATCTCGCCGCTGCTGCTGAAACATGGAGCAATTACCCACACTCGAGCCAGAATAATTAGCACTTCATTAGTAATGAAACGGGGTCATCAAAGAAGAGATACAAGATAATTGTATTGCAGAGCCCTACCGCTGAGGAGAAGACGGGAGACAGTGAAGAGCGAGAAGCGACCGGGCTGGCTGGAGCTGCGGCGGCGGCACCGCAGTGCAGCAGAGCAAACGCCACCGGCCCTCCCCGGGGGCAGCGGGACAGACGCGGGCTGCAGCTGGGCTCTGCGAGAGGCAAGCAGAGGTCCGAGATCTCCAGCACAACCTGCTGCTCCCAGAGCCCACCGTGCGACACATACACGTGGAAAATTCATCAAGAAGGAAATTAATGGCCCATTTCTGAGCAAATCCCTCGAGCGTGCGATTATTTCGCCCCAAAACGCTCCTGCGCCACCAAGGCCAGCGAGAGCTGGGCGCTCGAGTCATTGTGCTGCAGCTGGCACTTGGAAAACAGCCTCATCTGACTGCCTCTCCAGTCCTGCAGAACCCAGAGACCCATGGACACACGGGCTGGCCAGGGGGACCCAGCCCAGGGCCACTAGTCCCTGCTCCCCCACACACCCACTGGCTGGCTCATTAGGGAGCGGTGGAGCAGAACCAGCTGGAGCTGGGCTGGTATCAGCTGCTGTCACCGCACCACCGGGCACAAAGGGCAGCAGCTATCTAGGGATGTGCTTCACTGGAGCTTCTTCAGAGAGGAGACTCCAGCAAACCAGGCGACAAATCACTCCTGAGCACGGGAAGCAGGAGCAAAGGCTGGGTGGGCTCTCCCTGCATCCCTCACGGGGCTGCACCCACCCCAGATCAGCTCCTGGGGAGCAGCAGAGGAAACGTTCTCATGCCAGCTGACCCTGTGAGGGCTTGCAGAGGATGTGCACTGGGGAAGGGGGCACAAGTTCACCACCACACCGCTCCCCAGCGCATCAGGGTCCCCACCACAGCCTCCGGTGCCTCAGCGCTCGAGGGTTTGCAAATGGTTTTGCTCCCAGAAGAACCCCGAGCGAAAGCAAGCTGGAGTGCGGAGGCCTTGGGCGATGCTGAGGGGAGTCTCTCCAACTGCAGCAGGAGGGAGTGACTGCTGGCAGCAGTGTCTCCGCGCCCAGGTATCACTGAAGTGCAGCCTGTAACAAAGCTCTGATTTTCCCTGAGCCAGTACAAACCAGTATCAGCAGTCACAAGCAGCCGAGCACCTCTGCGATAAAACCGGTGGGTGGATGAAAGCAGCCAGGGACTGCCAGCCCCAAACCCCACAGCCAGCTCTTCCTAAAAGGCTGCTTTTATCTGCCTCTGTCAGCTCACAGAGCCTCTTGTGCCTCCCCTTCTTCCCCCAGCCCAGCTTTCAGATGCAATCTCCAGAGGAGCGTCCCCCAGCTCTCAGCAGCACACGTCAGCCTCGGGCGCTGCTCGTCATCCCCAGCGACCCCAGCCTGTATCACTTGCTCTTGCTGCAGCAAGAGGAGCAATGCAGGGGAGCCAGCAGAGGCAGAACGGGCGACGGGTGGTGCTGATGGCTGCCGTGGCATGTTTTACTCAGCCAAAGCATCAAACCCAGCGAGGAACTGGAGGTGTCACTGGTGAAGATCACCAGCTCACAAGGGATCTGCTGCCTCCCAAAGAGGGCTGTAAAAAAGCAGCACTTGCATTCAGCTGCCCAAACGCCCTCCAGCCTTTCTTCCCTCCCTAAAACCAGCTTCTGCTCTCCCCCAGTGAGCAGGAAGGTATCAGCACCCCCAAAAATGGAAGTGCTGAAAGGCTGATGGAAACTGGGAGATCTACAGCTGCTGGGAACGTCCTCACGCGCAGAGCTGCAGAGCTCCCAGCACTGAGATCAATCACGGGTTGGAAGATGGTCGCAGGGACACGGCTCTACGGAGGGAAGGCAGCCAGGGCAGCCGCGCTGCCGGCGCAGTGACCCATGGCAAAGGGCACCGAGAACCTCATGGCGTGCCTGCACCTACACCCCCGGGGGGAACTCTGCCAGACAAAGAGCACTTCTACATCTCTCGGGCTCCTGTGAGCCCGCACACCCTCCCTCGCAGCCCAGCAGCACCCTGACCTGCGCTGTCCCCCACACAACACTTCACCCAGGTTCACTCCTGGCACCTGCGTGGCACCATGCGTGGAGACGAGAGCGAACCCAGCCCACCCAAACTGCAAACAAGGTTAGGAAACCCGTGCTGTCTTCAGGGCCGGGTCACCCCGGCGACGAGGACAGCGCTCGGGTGTGCAGCTACGGCAGCCACAAACACCACTGCCCACTGTCAGGGGCTCGGCTGCCCGGCGGGGCACCTCCCAGCACAGCACCCCGGCGAGCTCGGGACACGCAGAAGGGCCACACTCTGTGCACACAGCCCCCCAATGGGGTCAGAGCCGGCCTTCTGCTGCGCGGGTCACGAGCTGCAGGCACTCGCTCGAAGGCTTTAGTGCAATTTGTACCAGATCTGCTTCTCCAGCTCGACGCAATTACTGGCGGCTGCCAGCTCAGCCCCACTTGCGCCGGGGGTTCCGCAGGGTCCAGCGCAGCATCCACCTGCCAGAACGGCTTTGTGCGGATGCAGGCTGCAGGCGCAGACTCCCCTCGCTCTCATCGTCCCACAGCTGACCTGTTCTGCTCCTCTCCCTGTGCTCCAGCTGCACTGGCAGCACCGGTTACCCCCGGTCACTTGCTCCGAGCCGTATCAGCCAGCCAGTGCCACAAGAACGTCTGTGTCACCACCAGCAGGAGCCTGCTTCGGAGGGATTTGTTCTGAGCTATCGCACAGCCACTCCAGTTACTCAGTTATTCCACTTTAAATGAACAACCCAGGTCCAGAAGACGATCAGCGCTAGGGGAGGGGAGGGCAGCTTGTCCTTCCCACCCGCTGGCACCAGGGCAAGATGCTCCCTTTGGAACTACTGAAGCAAGAGATTTGTGGAGCCAAGGGACAGGGCAGCACCACGGGGTGAAACTGGAGTTGGCTGCAAACACCAAACTGGTATTTCTGGGTGTCAGCCTGCAGCAGTGCCACAGGACCAGCCTGATTTAGGATTCTGGGCGCTGTCCCGGCACATTTCCAGGGCAGATCCCGCAGTGGTGCCAAGACAGGCAGCCCCCTGCCCAGGGCCGGGACTGATAGCTGAAGTGAAGGAGGGAATCGAAGAGATGGGCAGCATCCCTGAGGAGAGTGGGCCTGGCGCCCGAGGGCGTCACTACCAGGCTGTCGATGTCCTCGAAGTCTTTCTGAGCACAAGGTCTGCTGCAGCGCCCGCGGCCTTTCTGCTGTAACAGCTGACAGCATCGATTCTGGGGGTTTCGATCCATTTGTCCTACTCGTGTGCAAATAAAAACAGAACTGAAAGGAAAGACAGTTCCTGGCTGCTAGAGGACGTGGGCACCTTGGTGGCACCGACCTCGACTTGCCCGAGATGCCACCCAGGCATCACCTAACCCCCACGGGCTGTCCTTGGGGCCCCCCAGGGCCACATTAACCCATCAGAGCCAGCACTGAACACAGGCTGTGAGCAGGAGCTTCCGTCCCCCACAGAAACCCCCGGCCACACTCACTTCTCCACAGGCTGGGGGCACGGCGGCACATGAAGAGCTGCCGAGTGAGGCTGCAGAGTGGCTCTGGGAGAGCAGCTGCTGGAGCTGAGCAGCCCGGAGATGCTCAGAGCCTGTAATTGGAAGGTGCGAGGGAGCTGTCAGCACCACCAACAGAACGGCAATTGCTGTTTAAAAATTAATCTCCTTTTTTGTTGCCCCATTGTTATTCCCCTTTTAATGTCAGAATGAGCAAAACAGAGATTACTTAGCTGTGTTCACCCACGGGGAAACGGCAGCTTCGCTGCAAAGGAGCGCGGGGCTGGCGGCCCTGGGGCTCAGCACTCACTCCTGCCTGCCGCCCAGCAGGAGGAGGGGGGATTGTCCCCCTGCACTCAGCACTGGGGAGGCTGCACCTTCAGCACTGGGGCCAGTTCGGGGCACCTCAGCACAAGGGAGACATCGAGGGGCAGGAACGAGGGCAACAGAGCTGGGGAAGGGCCCAGAGAATCAATCTGATGGGGAGAGATGGAGACAGTTGGGGCTGTTTAGTTGGAGGAAGAGGAGGCTGAGAGGAGACCTCATTGCTCTCTGCAGCCCTCTGAAAAGGACATGGGGGAATGGAACAAGGCTGGAGATGGGTAGCTTTAGACTGGATGTGAGGAGGAAGTTCTTCACTATGAGAGCGGTGAGAGCCTGGAATGGGTTGCCCAGGAAGGTGGTGGAGGACCCATCCTTGGAGGTGTTTAAGGCCAGGCTGGATGGGGCTCTGGCCAGCCTGGTCTAGGGTGGGGTGGCCACCAGAGCGGCCACCTGCAAGGTTACTGTTGAGGGAACAATAACACCGTCCCCTCTACACCTTTTGGCTGCTTCCTATTGTCCCCATTTCCTCCAAGGTGATCAGAGCCCTGCAAGATGCTGTCTCCGGTGTGTGGTGCCACCCCAAACTATCAACCTCAGTCCTGGCCAACAGGCTTTGCTGGAGCCTCTCCTGATCCCCAGTGCCCACAGGAGAGGACACAGGTCTGTCACCCCTTCTGACACCAGAGCTTACACAGCTCCTCTCAGCTCCACAGACTGACACCCAGCCCCTCCTGCAGCCCATCACTTGGAGAATCCCAGGCTCAGAGACGACTCACTTAAGGCTCAAAAAGTGTGCTTTCTTCACATTTATCCCATGAAATCAAGGAAAACGAAGCTCTGGCACCCTCAGCTAACCACACGACACTACAAGGAACCCTCCCAGCCCTGCCTGGTTTGAGGCTTGTGCCGTGAGCAGGCTCAGGAACTGGCCAGGTGCCCTTCCCTGTGCTGCCCCTGCTCACTGGGCAGCTGCACCCGCTGCACGGGTGGGTGACGACAGAACGCACTGCCCAGCGCCAGCGCCCTCCTTCCCCGGGGTGGGAGCAATCACAGGCATTTTGACTGGGGGAGAGAAGCCTGTTGGTGACCTGGTGGTGAACACGGAGCTCATTTTCCAGCACCTTCCCCACAAGCTGTCTCCTTTGGAATTCTCCTTGGAGCCCGGAGAGGAGCTTTGCAGAGCCGCTGCGGAGCCCTGACGGACGTGTCTGTGGGGTTTGCAGGGCAGCCAACGGGGCCGGCTGATTTCTGCCCCAGTGAGGAGGAGGTGGAAGAGGGGCAGACTGGACTGGTCATGGGTTGTTTGTTGCTGGGTCTCCCCTGCTCCAGAAATCCCAGTTTCCTAAGGTGGGTCAAGCTGAGAGTATAAATTCAGCAGCACATGGAAATCCCCTCAATATTCTCCGCTGCACCACAGGGAGAAGCACAGCAGTCGGCTGGGAGGGGGAGCAGCGCCGAGGTGGCTTTGGGACCAAGGGAACACTCAGAACAACAGGGATAGAACCTGCAGTGTCCCAGGAGGCCTGGCCCTGCTTGGCTTGCAGGGACCTTCCCGTGCCCTGCTGCCTGGAGCTGAGCCATGGGGCTGCCTGGTCTGGCCTCGCTCTCTCCAGGGAGGGCCCGAGAGTTGCCGGCACCACCCGGTGCCCGTCCTGGAGGAGCCGAAGCAGCAATCGATGCTGACTGCACTCAGGCCCCAGCGAGGGAGGGCGGCTGGAGCAAATGCAAGTGCTCGAGCAGCACTTAAGAAGGAGCATGAGGAACAGTCTGAGAGGATGAAAAATTGGATTTTAAGCCCATCAGGCAGCGCGTGGCCGTGACGGGCCCTCCTGGGGCTTGCTCATCCCCTCCTGCACCAGAGCTGCGTTGGGTGGGTGGGTGCAGGCAGCTGGTGATGCTCAAGGAGAGGCTGCTGAGCTGTTCCAGTGGCAGCGCCCTCGAAGGTGCCTGGGTCTATGAATTCCTGATGTGCAGAGATGTCTCCAGCACTGGTGCAGAACGTGGGGAGAAGCACGTCACACACCCCATGCGAAGGGGATCTCCACACGATCACAGCACTCGTGCAGGAGGGTACTTTGCATCTCTGTCTCTCTCTGAATGAGAAAGCACCAGCTTAGCAACGAAAGCCATGGACACACAGCTCCAGAAGAACACAGCTTTCCACAGCATTTGTCCTGCACCGGCAGCCAACGGGTACTGTGGTGGGGAACCGCTCACTCCCTGATTCTCCAGGCTTCTTAAGCCCAGGATAAAGGCAGATGCCAGGGGTCCACTGCCTGCAGCCAGCAGCAGCAGCTGTTCTCCCTGCTGGCTGGGCAGGTATTGCCCCCAGGCAGCACTTGTGCAGTGTGTCACTGGGAAACGCTGGTGAGCAGGGAAGGCTGGTGAGCAGCAGATCAGCTCAAACCCCAGCGGTGTGGAGCAAATGGCTCCATCCTTTGACTCCGAGAAGGAGGTTACCCAGTCAGAGAGGCGATCAGGAAGGGAGGAAGGCTCCCATTGCCCCAGAAGGACGAGCCCTCGTCCCACGCGGGTGGGATGCAGCACGAACAGAGAGGGAGGCCAGCCCCGGCTGTGCTCCCCGTGCCAAGGCAGCCCAAGGCACACAAAGACCCACGGGGCCGCTGCCGCTCCCCATCTGCCCACCAGTGCCGCCTCCGCAGAGCGGCGTGAGCTGACACGCTTCCCATTCTCCTCTGCAAACACTGATAGATAGCAGCCCCGGTACATTTTGTCCTTGTGCATCGCTCAGAATTACTTGGGCATGACATTTATTTCCGTGGAACACAAACAGCATGTGGAGGAGGGGGGAGCCACCAGATTCACTCTGTACTTTGGATTCCATTTCGTTTTGAAGACTCTGTCCAACACCACTACCCTGGCTTTTTCCTTTAAACTCATCGGTCTGAAAAATATAAACCCCCTACTTTTTCCCCTTAAAATTAAAATTCAGGGATGATACAGTCAGCAGTAAAAACGCTTAGGTTTTCTCATCATCATCAAGAAGCATTTGAGTGACAGAGTCAAGTTAAAGAGCCCTGATTAGCACATGAAAGGACTTAAAAGCCCCAAACAAAAGTGGAGATTTGGGTGCCTCAGACACAAACACCCCAAATAAATAAACCCCCGGTGCTGGCAAGGCTCCTTTTGGGATAGCCAGCTCCGGAGAGAGAAGAACCCTCCTTCTCCTCCACAGAGTCTTCAGGTGCCAGCTCTGCACCAGCCACATCTCCAGCTGTTGGTGAACAAACAACCTGCTCCCTTTGATGACACTGGGGACCCTTCCTGCACCAATAAAACCCTCGCTGGGGCGTCCAGGCTCAGCAGATCCATGCTGAGCCACTTAGTCTTCACTCTCCTCCTGCCATCCGTGGCGGCCCTGCTGTGGGAACACGCTGTCTCCCTCCAGCCAAGGAGCGGGATGAACACCAGGTCTCAGCAGGGAAAATCACAGCATCACATAACACGAGGGATTGGAAGGGACCTCGAAAGATCATCCAGTCCCAGGCCCCAACACAGCAGGATCCCCTAGATCCAGTCACACAGGAACATGCCCAGGAGGGTTTGAAACGGCTCCAGAGAACCCGTTCAGGCGCGTGTGGCTGGGCTGCACCCTGTTACACCAAGAGCTTTCAGAGCTGCCCTCCCGCACACCGACCAGAAATCCATCGAACAATCACCCCTTGGCTGGGGCAGAGCCTCAGCCCGAGCCTGCGTCATCTGGGGGGAATTCACCATCCAGCTGCCTGCTTCTTAAAGGGGTTTTAACAGTCGGTTGGGCTCCCTCGTGTCCTCCTCCTCACACGTCCAGGACACTGAGGAGCCTGAACCCGTACGGCTGGAGCTCCAGCGCTCCCCACACGATGACATCCGGCCTGAACAAGGAGAGGACCTGGTGCCATCAGGGACTCTGTTGCACATTCTGGCTGGGCTTTCTTATTCCACTAGCCCTAACCCACCTCACAAGCTTTTGACTCACCAAACATAAGCCTGACCCCACCACGTCCCCATCACAGGACGGGAGAGCTCAGCGACCCTGGGACACAGCTCCTGGCCACCCTAGCCCCACACAGAGCCGCCTTCCCCGCGCGGCTAGAAGGCCCTGGCTTTCCTGGAGGCACAGAGCAGGGTCCCGCTTTAATTCCAGCGCGTGGATCAAATAATTGTTTGGATTTAATACGGCGTCTACGTGTCAGTGATTTGCATTTAAATGTGTTGTCAGAGAACTTCCAGCAATCCTTAATAAGACCAGCCATTTGCATCTTAATGTGCACTTAGGAGCCTCAAGAAATCTTTTCATGTGAGTCTGTTCGCTGAGCAGCGCTGGAGCTGAGGGGGAGTGCCCAGGGTGATCCTAACTCAACTACTTCTGAGACGGCCCAGCCTTGCTGGACATTGCTTGGGAAAAAGAGCGCCTTGCTCACCGGTCTGGTTTGTGGGGGAAACTGGGAGAGCTGGAAAGGGTGGAGAGACCCAGGCTGGTGCAGAGAAGAGCAAATCACTGTGGGCTCTGCCCTCCTCTCCCCCAAGAGCACTTCGGCAGAGCTTGAGCCTGGTGGGCAAAGACCTGCAGAGGTGACCGTGACTACGGAGGGCCTTTGCTCACAGCTCCTGGAGCTCTGTCAGCTCAGCTGGGTAGCTGCTCACTCCAGTCAGCCTGCAAGGAACCAGTAGCTTGTCTTCCCTGTCAGAAGTGAAGACACACAAAAGCACGGGTGGGCCCTCCCTGTTCTCATCAATACCTGAACCTCCTTGTGACTCTCCAGTCTCTGTAGAGCACCTTGGAGTCCTAAGCTGTGCAGCTGCAGGTTCACTTCAGGTCACAGGGCAGCCCTCCACTCCTCTCATCAACCCACCACAACCCATCAGATTACTGGGGAAAAGGGCACAACGAGGCTGGGGAGAGTTCTGAGAGCAGCAAATAGAAGAAATCTTCACAGAAGCTAAAACCAGAGACAAGCCCAGACCAAACAAAGGGAGAGAAAACTCCTCACAAGCCCCAGTCCTCCCCAGTCCAACAGGCCATCTCCCCACTGAGTCCCAGCCCAGAAGTAGCCTCCTCCCTGCCACTGCAGCCCTTTCTGGCCAAGCCTTTCCCCACAGAGGGACACGCTAAGCACATCCTTCAGGCAACTGCCGGTGCCCAGCCGGGGGCTGCTCGCAGGCACTGACGCCCCTCGCTGACCCACGTTAGCACCAAGCACGCTCGATGTGCAGAAGGCCCCACCGATCACGGAGTTCAGTCGTGCTCCGACCTCCAGGCTTCACTGTTCTGTGTTTTGGGAGCACGCGGGGCATCCAGGCTCCATGAAAAACCCAGCAAGTTTAAAGTAAACCAGCCCAAACCTCCCATGGAAATACTCAGAGCCGCAGAGAACCCCACATCCCACCTGCAGCCCCAGTCTTACCTTCAGCCCCTGCATGTCCCAGCACATCAACCCCGGGGCTCAGCAGGTAAACGGGCTGGACTGGAAACCACAGCTGCCCCAAACAGGACTATTGTGGGCAGCAGGGGCTGTTTCCAGCTGACAGATGAAGACAGGCTCATCACTGGCAACAGGCGGAGGAACTCAGAGACTGTCAGGAGACTGACACCAGCTCTTTTGGGCCCCAGAAATTACTTGCCACTGAGGTGGTTCCAGTGGGACACGGGAAGGCTGCCCTGCTGCTGAACAGATGCAAGGCTGAGGCATTTATCAAAAATAAATGACTTAGCAAGCGAAGACATTTATTTTTGGCAGATGACTCGTTCCCTGACGACGTTCTCTTCAGTTCACATAACTTCACTGGGACCCAGTGACTCCTCACCCTCGTGGTGGCTGCTGGCACACGCGAGGGATGGCCACAAGCACGGAGAGTGCCACGAGCGCTCTGAGCCCGGCGAGGAACTGGGGAGCTCAGATCCAGCCTCCTGTGCCTCCCCTCGCAGCCCGAGCAGTGCTGGAACACACCCCGTGTCCCCATGTCCCTGCTGCTCTCAGACACCAGCACTCCTGGCAGCAAAGCTGCTGCTGGTGCCCAGCACAACTGCCACTGCGGAAACTGCAGCTAGCCGAGGGGAGCCGTGTGCGGGGAGGCAGCCCAGTCACTGGGAGAGGCCAAGTGGAGGCTTCCAAGTCTCCATTAGCTAACCCACAACCACAGCACGAGGAGGAGTATCTGTGTGTTTACCTGGTGCGGGGTCACCTGCTGCTTCCACTGAGCAAAGCTGTCACTGGTTTGGAGGGGAACGGGCCTCTGCTGCTTACGCCAATTATTTTCTCACCAGAGATCAGACCATCAATAAAAATGAACAAACAGGCCAGCTCCTGCTCAGCTGAAATGCTGGTGCTGTGGGGTTTTCACCACGGGCTTCGCTGCAAGAAACAAAGAGAACATCCCCTGCACGGCAGGGCTGCCAGCTGGAGAGGGATGTCTTACCAGGGACTCCAGGGACAGGACAAGAGGGATGGTTCAGGCTTAAAGAGGGGAGACAGAGATGAGATCTGCAGCAGAAATCCCTCCCTGGGAGGGGGCTGAGGCCCTGGAACAGGCTGCCCAGGGAGGCTGTGGCTGCTCCATCCCCGGCAGTGTCCAAGGGCAGGTTGGATGGGGCTGTGGGCAGCCTGGTCTGGTGAGAGGTATCGTTGCCCATGGCAGGGGTTTGGCACTGGATGAGCTCTGAGGTCTCTTCCAACCCAACCCAGCCTGTGGTGTCCCTTAAAGACCTGCTGACCCACATCCCACTCCCCATTTCAGAAGCTGATGACAACCCTTGCAGAAAGCCTACAGGACCATCTCCAACACCCAGTAACAAGTACTGGAGGAGCAAACATGGCAACGAGGGTCCCAATGAAATCATGTCGGCAGTGCTGGTGCCCTGGGCTTGGCATCCTCCCCACCCCACAGACACCATGAGATTCCCACCCGTGTACTCAGGACGTCGTGGTGAGCTGGCGTCAGCTGCAGGGGCTCGTCACAGGGACTGGGTCTCCTCCCTCTGGGGACACACGGGAGGCATCCCTGTCCCGCGGAGGGGACTGTTTCCTACGAGGCTACATCCCGGTGGACGTGCTCAGAACAGCTCAGTAAAGCTGTGACTCCTGCTCAGCCAAACAGCTCCTGGCACCCCGTGTCTGTCTGAATCCATCAAAGCTGGGCAGTGAGCCCCGTGTCACCGCGCCGGGCTGGCAGCGAGGGACGACGGAGTGCACCACGACAGGCAGAAACGCGGCCGAGCGCCCCAGCACACTCACAGGCAGCTCTGGACTGCACCTCCGGAGAGGAGGAAGAGAAAAGGGGTCAGGTTAAAAATGCAGCCTGTGCGGGGCTGTGGGCTCCTGCCTCCCCGCAGCCCCCAGCCCCGGCCCCATGTGGCGAGCAGTGCCCGGGCAGGGCACCTCACTACACCTGAGTAGAGCCTGGGGGGCAGCTCTGATGGGGGGAGGCTGAGGATGCTGGGGCTGCTCAGCCTGGAGAAGAGAAGGCTGAGGGCAGACCTCATTGCTGTCTGCAGCTGCCTGAAGGGAGTGTTAGAGAGGTGGGGCTTGGTCTCTTCTGGCCAGTCACCAGCCATTGGACAAGAGGAAATGGCTTCAAGTAGCCCCAGGGGAGGGTGAGTTGGCCATCAGGAGAAATCTCTTCCCTGACAGAGTGCTCAGGGGTTGGAACTGGCTGCCCAAGGAGGGGGAATTGCCGTCCCTGGAGGGGTTCTGTGGCCGTGGGGGACAGGGTTTAGTGGGCAGGGTGGGGTTAGGTTGATGGTTGGACTGGGTGATCTTACGAGTCCCTTCCAACCTTAACGATTCTGTGATTCCATGATTCTAGCAACAGCCAGAACTTGAATAAAAGTGAAACTATAATTTAAAATAAAGGCTCAATCAAGCACGAGCTGGTCCCAGGGAGAGGACGCGGTGGGAAGAGCCTTTCCTGGAAGGCTCTGGAGCGATCCCCTGGCTCAGGCCGTGCATATTTATGCTCCCGGAACCAGAGCGCTGCAGCCAGGAAATTGATCCCCACGCTCGGGCCCGGAACGCTGTTCACATCAGCAGAGAGAGGCACAAACAATCCAACCCCTAATAACCCGACGCAAAGCCGCTTGAGAAGAAATATGATTTTCCCTAACGAAACGTTCTTTAAGGTTTAAGTTAATCCCTCCTCTTCAGTTGCCTCATCCCTTGGGCATAAGCACATTAAAGCTCTGCCGGTCTGTACGAGCAGGGGAAGGCATTACGCTGCCATTATCAATACAAACCAATTTAAAACGCTCCCAATGTTTGGAGAAGAGCTGCGGCGTGACTGCAAACACCAGCTCTGATCACTTTTTCAAACAGGATTTAATCTGCCCTACAGCCAGGGGCCACGCAAAAGCTGCATCTGCAAGGAAAGCACCTGGTGGGGAGGGGAACCTGCGGCGGGCGCTGCGGCTCAGCAAACCTGCCCTCGCCAGGGGCTCACCTCTAACACCTTCACCTCTTTAGAAACCCTCATCACAGGGCACTGAGGATTGGAAGGGACCTCCAAAGACCATCCAGTCCCATCCCCCAAAACAGCAGGATCCCCCAGATCCAGTCACACAGGAACAGGCCAGGAGGGTCGGAAACGGCTCCAGAGAAAGAGACTCCACAGCCCCTCTGGGCAGCCCCTGCCAGGCCTCTGGCACCCTCACCATGAAGAAGGTCCTTCTCACACTGATGTGGAACCTCCTCTGCTCCAGCTCACACCCGCTGCCCCTTGTCCTGTCACTGGGTGCCCCTGAGCAGAACCTGGCTCCATCCTCCTGACACCCACCCTTCACATACTGATCAACATCCTTGGGTTCACCCTTCAGGCTCCTGTTTTCCCAGCTCCCTCAGCCTTTCCTCAGCAGGGAGATGCTCCCCTCCCTCCATCATCCCCGTGGTCACAGCACTTGCCAACACCTTCATTGCTGGCTTTTCTTCCTGGGTCTCTCCGTGCGGTGGAGAAACCCAGCAGAGAAGTGGTGTGCGGCAAACTGTCGCTGTCCCCAGGGTGATGGCTTATGGGCACTGGGAATGTGATACTGGGATTCAGGCTGGATTCCACGGCTGTGTAACCAGAGCAGATGCACTGACTCCGATTTCAAGGCCTGGTTTGATTTCACACCACGGAGGTTGAGGTGGAGCAGAGCACTGGAAGGTCTGTGTGGGACAGTGATCCCATGGACCTCCCCCAGAGAAGAGGGGCTGCAGCTGCAAACGCAGCACAGAGAGCAAGAAGTGAACAGCAAACCCACTTTGGCAGGCAGGGAGGCAGCTGCGAGGGTGGGATGGAGCCCGTCGCTCCCGTACACAGCGCTGCGAGGCTTTCCCATGAAATATTCATAGCTCATCCCCGCTCGCCTGTTCCCATTAGTGCTCGGGCGCGTGCTGAGCCCGCGGAGCTGCGCAGGGGCCGACGTGCCCCCCGCCCCACCATCCAGCTGCGGAGCAAAACCAGATCAGCTCAAACACCTCTGGCTGTGGCACAGCCTTCTCGGTCAATGTCATCCAGGATAATTACGGCAAATACTAATTATCAGAAAGAGGTGGGAGGCCACACCATGCTGCCCTGCAGGGGATCCCAAAAGCTCTTTCTGCGTCAGCAAGAGAGGACGTGCTGGCCCCACGGGGTGAGACGTCTCACAGCCTTTGGAGATGCCTTCCAGCAGCACTCTGGTCCTGCAGCCAGCCCCTGCCACGGCCCTCAGCCCAGGCCCACCAAAGCCCTCTGCACCCTCCACCAGTTTGCCAGAAGCAGGGAATCCAGGTGACAGGAGGTCCTGAGCAGGGTGCAAGGTCCCCGGGCGCAGGTCCGTGCCCCGATCCCATCAGCACTGCGCTCCCAGACCCGCTGCCTTTTAGGGATGGCAGCAGCATCTTGCACAGCACCGTGGGTTTCACGGCAGCAGGAGCTGTGTACATTTGCATGCAGGAGGAATGAGTAACGGCAGCAGGCACGAGGGAGGAATAAATGAACCTGATTATACCTCCACCTGCAGCCGGCGTCTTTGCCCTCACGCCATATGGCTGCATGGGTTCCTGTGGAAACCTTTCTCGAGCCGCTGCTGCCAGGACGAACGTGTGAAAGGCAGCGAGGGCAGGGAGCACACCGAGGCTTCGCGAGCCTGGTCCAGCCAGACCCCACCACCCAGCTCCCTTGGCAGGAGTAAGCTGGGTAGACACTGAGTCAGTGATTTAACCCTTGGGAAATGTTGTTTTCCCCGCTCTGAAGATCTCACCCACAGCTTGTTTCAGACACGGGAGGCACTGGGACTCTCGTGCTCTCTGGCGATTAAACCCCAGCACCAGAGGCTGGCAGAGGCCTAAGTGCACACAGCAAACCCCCTGCCCAGGAGGACCACCAACAAGCCACGCTGAACCGCACCCCTCCGAGAAGGTGCCACTGACGGCAGCCTCCAGCAGAGCCAAAGGATGAGGATCAGGGCTGGCTCACAGGAGACCTGCCCGGACGCACGGCCACAGGCCCTTCCCTGAGCGCGAGCAGCGCGGGAGATGTCTGCAGGGGCTTCGTGCAGAGCACTGGCACCTCGGCTTGAAGTGAGCGCGGTGTGGTGGGTGTGCAGCGCTCAGGTGAACAGTCATCATTCACAGCGGTAGATTTTAACAGCTTTTTTCTCATAAAAGATTAAATAAGCTTCTAAATGATGACAAAAATACAACCCAGGATTAGATAATAAGTGTTGGATCTTTACTGGCATCAAAGTGGGGTCAGCCCGGATTTATTCCAGCACAACCACTGCCAGAAAGCGGCTCCACCATCATCACTCACACCGGCTGTTCAGGTCCACTCTGCACTCCCCGGCCGCACCAGCCCTGGGACCCAGAGCCATGGCAGGCCTGGGGTCTGACTCCCCCTGAGCCTGGCATGATCCACAGGAACAAAGGAGAGCAGCAACAGGTCTAGAGGGAAATGAAAGGGTCACTGGGAAGGGCACTAACTACAGAGAGAGGAGTCTTAGGCACAGACAGGGCTGCTTTCAATCTAAAGGTACAAGGGGAAGCGGGTGCACACGTGCACAGACACACACAGGGACAGGCACTGACAAGCAGAGCAATAATAACTCGAGGCCAAAAGTAGTTTGTTCTTAACCTGCTCAAAATAAAAATAACTAGTGTTCAAGTTCACTGCCTGGACCATCTGCACCTCCCAAGCATAAGTTAAATCCTGACACCATCTGCTCCGCTGGAATCTGAATACTGTACCAATATGCCAGATCACAATTACACCAGCAAGGACAGCAGCTCCTCATTTACCACCGACACATTAACGAGGCGGCGAGAGAAAAGCAGCCAATGTGGAGCAAAACGAGCCCCAGGGTGGGGAAACAGGCCCAGGCCATCAGCAGAGCAACCAGAGCTGCCCTCAGAGCCCCGATACAACCAGCAGCCCAGGTAGGACACCTGAAGGCTGCAAAGCAAACACGAGAATTGCTGAGGGCTCTCGCAGAACCTATTTTGCTCTCAGCCACAGCAGTGCCTTTGCCATCCTGCAGAGCTTGCAGCCTTGAGGAAGCCCTTCCAGACGAGGGATCCAGCACCACCACCCTGGTGAGGTCCAGGTCCCTGGCACCAATCCAGCGTCCTCTGCGGGGCCCTGGCAGTGGCCAGGACTGTCTGGTCATTCTGCACTTGTCACGGTCACCTCACAGAATCACAGAACATGAGGGACTGGAAGGGACCCCAAAAGATCGCCCAGTCCCATCCCCCAGCCAAAGCAGGATCCCCTAGATCCAGTCACACAGGAACAGGGCCAGCAGGGTCTGCAACGGTTCCACAGAAGGAGACTCCACAATCTCCCTGGCCTAGCCCCTTGTCCTATCAAGAGCTCCACAGCTTCCCTTGGCCTCTGTGATGGAGCAGAGAGTCGCTGAGACCCCAGCAAGCCCCAGCGGGGTTGGCACTGAGGCTTCAGGGGTGAGCTGGGACTCAGCGGCAAAAGCACGTCTTGTGAGGTGTCTACCAACCCCATCTTGCTGAACGAGCCTGCCAAGAGCTGCACCATCCTCTGCCTAATTATCACCCGAGCGGCTGCTGAAAGCCTCTGCATGGTTTTTGTTGGCCCTAGCGGGAAAAGCCCCGTTCCAGCAAGGAAATGAACACGACGTCTGGCCAGGCTGCTCCCGGAGCTCTCTGGGCAAGCGCTGCTGTAGCTACAAACCTGACATCACGGCCGTGCTTCCCAGGAGCAATTCCTGCGCGGCACGACACCGGCAGCGCGCTCCCTCGCCGCCGCGGGACACGGAGGCAGCCAAAGCACTGCCAGGCGCGTACAGCTCCAAGATGCAGCCCGTATCCCTGCCTCTCCTGATCGATGGAACTATGCGGGCACGCTCGCTAAATTTAATTAAGTCCTGTTCCCCAGGAAATCTATGGGCAGTGTTTGCTCACCAGGATTTATTTACTCCCTGTCACGGAGCTTTCAGCCTCCACCCAGAAAGTTATTGGTTTCTGCTGCATTTTCAGTCGCAGTAGAGAAGCTCTTCCCAAATGGGATGGGGGAAGCTCTGCTCTTCTTCCCCTTTCTATGGGTTTTGACTGTCTTCTCGCAAAGAAAACTCATTGCTGCGTTCAGACACCCTCCAGGCGTGACGCTGCTCCTTCCAGAGCCACCAGCAGTGGCTGGAGAAGAGAGCTACGAATGGATGAGAGTCCACTGCGCTGCCTGCAGAGCTGTGGGAGCCTCTCTGCCCCCAGACTCGGCCTGGTCCCCATCCTCGTGTGGCTGGCCCGTGAATACACAAACTCAGGCCTCTGTCCCACTGCAAGTGGCTCACAGGGGTCAGGACTCATCTTGCGGCCAGGGAACAGCCCAGCCCCAGACCAGAGCTCTGCATCCTGTGGCTGCTCTGGCATAGCCAGACTGCAGAGGTGCCTGGGGAGAGGCAGGCGAAGGGATCACCCTGCCCACGAGAACGAGACTTGGCTGCTAACGTTCCACCTGCTCTGCACCCACCTCACTGGGAACATGGGAGCTGCTGGGGGAGAAGAAGGAAGCAATTACTGAGCTTCAAACGGACCACCTCCTCCCAGCTTTCAAGTTTCAGCACAGCAAAGGTTGCTCTGACCTCTTACATCCAGACAATCAGCAAACAGTGATGCTTCCTAGGGACAAGTCAAGGGGTTTGAAGATTTAGAAGTGGAAGTAAATGAGAATAGGGCTTGATTCCCCTGTTAATGCCCTCCAGTAGAGCTCAGCAGGATGCAGAATGCCATGAACTGCTCCATCCCATATCTGGGCATTCTGGTTTATCTTTATAATGGGAAGTACAGTCGTCCGTCACCTACTTCTGACACCACAGAATCACAGAATGACAGGGGCATTGGACTAGATGATCTTTGGATGTCCCATCCTATCCCTAATGTTCTGTGATTCTGAGGATTGGAAGGGACCTCGAAAGATCCTCCAGTCCAATACCCCACCACAGCAGGATCCCCTAGATCCAATCACACAGGAACAGTCCAGGTGGGTTTTAAACGTCTCCAGAGAAGGAGACTCCACAACCCCCCTGGGCAGCCCCTGCCAGGGCTCTGGCACCCTCCCGGGGAAGAGGTTCCTTCTCAGACTGATGCGGAACCTCTTGTGTTCCAGCTCACACTCGGTGTCCCTTGTCCTGTCATTGGGTGCCCCTGAGCAGAGCTGGCTCTTCTCACCCTTTCTATTCCAAGTTGAAACAGGGTGACAGTAGAGTCCTGAGAGAGAAGGGGCTTATTTCTCCCTTTCTGTCATGACAAACAAATCAGACTCCAGAGCAGGTACTGTCGCTACCAAATGCTTGTCTTTAGGATGACATGTGCCAGTGGCCACTGAACTCTGAAAGCAGGAGCACCCCAGCCTGGGATGGAACTGGTGAACTGCCCGAGCACGCTGAGCAGAGGAGCCCTGTGTGGAGGAGACTGGTCTCTTTCCAGCAGTGCGGATGTCACCGGATTGTGGAAACTCTTCCCCAGTCAAACCTTAAGCAGCCGTTTGACCCCTCTGCAGGAACCGGCACCTTCTGCCTCCTGCCCCCACCCAGCGGCCTCGTGCACACAACAGGTCCTCTAATCCAGTCCCCACTGGTGACAGCGATCGCACCCGCATCCTCCTCTAAACGCTCTCTGTCAGAGGGCGACAGGGCAGCCGTCTGCTGCTCTGGCCTGGCCGAGGGAATGAATGATTCCTCGTGTCACACAAGCCACTGGCTTGGGAGAACAGAGGACTTCTTCTCTGGAAGGCTCGCAAAGGAAGGAAATCGAGTGCTGACAAACGGCCTCCCCCAGCTGGGGAGCGCCGGCTTTCATCCTGACAACCGGGGCTTCGCCGGGCACTAACAGCACCCTGCGGCTGCTCGCGGGTCAGCGGAGAGGCACCCAGGGGGTGGTCCATCCCAGCCGCGGCTCAGAACCTCTCTGACCAACACAGCCTGCGGCGGAAGAGGCGACGGCAGGGTCAGAGCAAGTCACCCTGTCCAGGGCGGGAGGACTGACAGCGAGGTGCAGAGAAACACGCGCAGGTCGGGCACGGCCGGATCAAACTGAACCCGCAGGGACCCAGCTGGTGAGAAACCATCAGCCGCGTTTCCAGCGGTGACCTCCGGGGCAGGCACTAAAGTGCATTTGCTGCGTCAAACACGGCGCACTCCTGCACTCCGTGGGACCCCAGGGCACACGCTGTGCCAGGGCAGGCAGCAGCTCAGGGACGACGAGCGCCCGGACAGATCCTCAGCGTGGTGCTGGGCTCAGCAGAGCCTGTGTCATTAACCTGAGCTCTCCACATTTACTCTTCTGCCCGTAAACACAACATTAACATTAAATATTAACCATAAAGGTAATAAATAATCCAATGAATGGTGTTCCTGAGGCATACAAATGGCATGACCGCTGACCACTGCCGGGCCACTGATTCAGACACACAAATCCCTCTGTAATCCTGTAAGAGGTGGGTTTTCCCCCATAATGACTCTGCCTCACGGTATTCAGTGAAAAGAACCAGGGACCCTCCTGAGGAGCAGCTCCCTGTGCTGACTGTGATGATCCCCTAAGAACTAAGAGAGAAATCCACAGACACCCAAAGCCAACAAACTTTTACAATAATCAGCAGCTCCTCAAACTCCTCCCCAGTGATTTTTGCAAGCAAGGAGCTGTCAGATCTCCAGTGAAGGGTCTTCAGTTTGGCAGGGGCCATCCTGGTCCTCCATGGAAGAGAACGCTGGACTTTCCCACACCAAAACTCCTGAGCTGACAGTCAGTAACATTCCCTGTGCCGGAGCCCAAGAAAACCCTCTCTCAAGCTCTCTGACAATGTGCTTTTTGCTCAGTCAAGCTCTGCTCTGGGCTTGTGGCTTTGAGAATATTTCAAGTGCAGAATTCAGTCACAATCAGCATGTTCCGCCGGGTTCTATTTCAGCCTGATTTCATTCTGGGGTAAAAATACTCTCTGGTTCACTTTGATGGAAATGCAATCTGAAGTCTGGAAATGCATCTCCTCCAAAACAGGCAGGGAGACAGCTTGGCTCTCCAGCCCCGGCCAAAGAGGAGCCCTAAGAGCAGACCTGGGTCTCCACTGCCACCACAGCCTTTGCTCAGAGCCACAGCGAGGGCCTCCCCTGGGCTGCTGCTCCCAGAGTGAGTCTGTTCTTCAACCCAAACCTCAGCTTCACCCTCCTGTTTGAAAGAGAAGGTTTGGGGATGGTGCAGCCACTGTTCACCCAACCCCTGCAGGGACCTGAAGGCTCTTGGTTTCGAGGCTTTCGGGATGCAGGGCCAGAGTGCTCGTCACTGTCCTTTCAGCAGAGGAGCTCTTAGCTGCCTTAGCAGCTAATCAATGATCTCCTATAAATCACTGATCGCTTTGTTAGCGGACACACAAGGAACGTTTTTAACGCTACTGACGTACGAAGCAGCTTCCTGAGCCCAGCTGGTTCGTGCAGCTGCAGAGCTCAGACCAGCGCTGGGACTGTGGGCACAAGTGTATTTAACGGGAGCGAGAGTCACGAGGAGGCGGCCGGCAGGATCAGGCTCCGATCGACCGGGTTGTACTGCCGGGCACTTCAGCGAAGGCCGCGCCCCGCGACGGAAACGGAGGAGGCGTTCTCGCAGCTCTGGACTTGGCCCTTTGCTCTAAACACCATTACAAAAACAATTGAATGAGCTCATTTGGGGAGACTAAGAAAAGCAGCCTCCACGGCAGGGCCACGGCCAGTGCACTGCTGATCATCCCGCTGTGCTTATCCGGATCCTGCTAGCACAGATAAAGCCAAGGGCTGCTCATTCCAGCAGATAAGGAAACAAACACCAGTCCCTGTGCTGCAGCAGGGACAGGAGCCCTTCTCTGTCCCAACAAACTCCTACATCCCACTGTACTCATCACACCTGGATCTTCATGGACTTGAGAGGCATCACAGATGTTCACAGAATCACAGACCATTAGAGATTGGAAGGGACCATGGAGGATCATCCAGTCCTATCCCCCGACACAGCAGGATCCCCCAGATCCAATTGCACAGGAACATGGCCAGGTAGGTTTGAAATGTCTCCAGAGAAGGAAAAGCCCCTGACAGGGCTCTGTTATCCTCACTGGGAAGAAGTTTCTTCTCACACTGATGTGGAACCTCCTCTGCTCCAGCTCACACCCACTACCCCTTGTCCTGTCACTGGGTGCCCCTGAGCAGAGCCTGGCTCCAGCCTCCTCACACCCACCCTTCACATCTTGATCAACATCCATGGGGTCTCCCCTCAGGCTCCTTTTTCCCAGCTCCCTCAGCCTTTCCTCAGCAGGGAGATGCTTCCCTCCCTTCATCATCCCTGTAGCTCTGCCCCGGGCTCTCTCCAGCAGCTCTGTGTCCTCCTGGAGCTGAGGGGCCCACAGCTGGACACGATATTCAAGATGTGGTCTCACCAGGGCAGAGGAGAAGAGAAGAGCCTCTCTCCATCTGCTAACCACCCCCATTCTGATCCATCCCAAGATGCTGTTGGTATTCTTGGCCACCAGGGCCCATTGCTGGCTCCTGGCCACCAGGACTCCCAGGTCCCTTTCTGCTACACCGCTCTCCAACAGGTCAGTCCCAGCCCCTCCCAAACCATCAAAGTACCACGTTCCCTTCCACCGGCAGGCTGGAAGCAGAGCTCTGCTGCTCCTGGAGCACTTGGCTCAGCATTCGGAGGCACCACCACAGCAGTGATGGTTTATTGGTTCCTTGTGTTGCAGCACTAACTTGAGCAGGTTGTCTGAATGCAGCTGGATCCTTTGGACTGTCCAGCTCACCGCCACTGCAGCGACAGCTCCAGCCCTACCACCAAGTGAAACTCCCTTCAGTCAATTTTCTTCTCTGGTTTCACAGAGCTGCTCTTGCTCTTTGCAAAGATGCAGTTGAGACTGTGCTCCTCGTCTCCACATTTACTGCACGTTAGCCTTGAACTTGAAAAGCCGAAAAAAAAAAAGAAGAAGAAACTGAGAAAATGTTGTGGTTACAAATTTAAACAAATCCAGGATGGCTGGGGAGAGAGAGCCCAACCTGCTGCAAGGAAGTGCTTGTCTGTGTGTACAATATGTTGCTGATACTCATTGAAAGGCAAATATCTGTGTTGTGTTTTCTTATTTACACTCCCTTCTCCTTCAGATTTTGTTTTCACAAGAACCACAACCACATTTCAGCAAATTCTAAAATAGGCCAGACCCCGCCAGGCTGAATAAAGCTGCGGAGAAGCGGTTGGCGGGAGCCACTCCACAGCCCAGGGACAACAGAGCAGGCAGTCCATGTTCCCACACCTCCTTGGGACACCCACGGGGGCCCATCTCACCGGCTCACGTCTGCTTTTATTACAGCAAAACTCTTCTCTGATCGCTCAGGCTACCGAAACGCCGCTGTGGGACCTGCTCCTGGAGAACAGCCAGCTTGAGACTGCAGTTGAAAAACATCGATTTGGGTTTTTCTTCCCTAAATGCCAGCCCTCCTTGGTTAATCCTTTAGTCATTACAGTCTCTCTCTGGATCACGGAGCAGCTGCACAGGAGAGGCTCTGGCTGCCCACAGCTGCTGGTCCTGCGGCAGGGCTGGCGGCTGGGCATAGCGAGGATGTGACCACAGCCCTCGCCCACGGGCAGGCCCTCACCAGGCTGCTACACGTGAGCATTTCCATTGCCCCCCTGATGCCCACACTGCACGGAGCACTCACAGCTCTCTGCACAGCTTGGGATGGGAGGGAAGATCTAAAGACCACACCAAATCCCACTGAAGGACCTCTTACAATCATTATAATAGCTGGAAAGGACCTCCAAGATCATCAAGTCCAGCCCCAGGCAGTGCTGATCTCCTCTCCTGAACTTAGGGCCTCTTCCACCACAGAAGCCTCCACAGACATGGGACAGAGGGCTGAAGGGTGGAGAGGGCAGCAGGAGTTCTGCCCAGCTGCCATGCAGTGCGCTGGCACAGGGAGGATGTGTTCACCAAGGTAACAGACCTGTACAACTGTGCTGAACACCCACCTCAAAAGTTCAAGCCGTTGAAGATCATGTCCAAAGAAGTATGGCATCACCAGCCATGCCATGAGCAGAGACAGAGGCCAGTACCGCAAGGCCATCCTTGCCAGTTCCTGAACACCACTGCTCACACGCTATTAGAACGAGCTCCGAGTCCTGCGCACAACCAACCTCTACACCAGGTTTTGCTTTGGTCAGTGGCTGAGCTGGGTCCTTAGTCTGGCCTCACAGGCACATTTGGCACGACTGGCCTCCAAGAAATCAAAGCATTTCTCATCGACTGAACACCTCTACAGTCTTGTAGACGGCCTTGGCTGCTCACAGCCCCTGTGCCCCCTCAGAGGGTCATCCTGGGCAGCGAGAGGTTTGCTTGGCAAGATGCGCCAGATTCACTGCTGGTGACAGTAACTCCCTGGAAGCACAAACAGCTCCTGCCAACAGGAAAGGGGCTTCTGTCTCTCACTGGATTAGCCCACATCTTTTGGGTCAGTTTGACCCTCACCAATGTAAAAGCAGACAGCACCAACCACCAGCACGTGACAGTTTAAAGAGAGGGGAGAAGAGCTGATGTTCCTCTTCCACACCTGACTGCCCTGTGGGTGTCTCTGCTGTTAGCCTCATGCCCATCAACAGCCCATTACGGGTCACTGGCACGTCCATCAGGACAGGGTCTGAGCTCGGCTCACACGCACAGAGCGAGGGGCCACAGCTGGCTGCTCTAATCCCTGACGGATCACCCCACGTACAGGACACCAGGATTACCCCAGAGGTACATGTCTGACCACCGGCCACCAGAGCGCATCCGCAGAGGGCATCACTGGGCATCTCCCTTCCCTCCCGCACAGCCCAACCCCAGAGGGTTCATTTATCGCATCCTTCGCAGATGTCTCCTGCCAGCAGCAGGCGCAAGGCACAGCCAGCCAGCCCTTCTGGCCCAAGCACAGCTTCCCCCAGAGCGAGTGAAGGCAGCACAAGTCCTTCAGCAGACACTGTTAATGAGCTCCTGGCTTCCAGAGCTACGGCGTCAGGAACATCTTACAGTTCCCTTCAAACATCTGCAGGTGCCTGAGCTGCTCCGCACAGGCAGGTGTGAAGTGGCCGGCACATGGCCACAAGCAGATCAGACCATCGTCCCGGTTGGCTCGTGTTTCCTCAGCCATTGACAGAGGAAGGGCAGGGCCAGCCTGTGGAAATCCCCACGTTCCTTCCTGCCATCGAACCGGCAGGAGCTGGACCCCCTTTCCAACCGCTCGTTGCGGGCAAACATTTGGATTAAACTGAAGACTTGACACATCTAACAAACCTCCGTCACTGTGACTTGGTGCTGCTGTCAGTGCCCCCATCTCTTCCCTAGTTCCTTCTCTCCAGACTGCGTGTGAATTTTCGCTCCTCTTCCTCCGTCTGCACTTCTATATTTGTTCCTTTTTGCTCAGTCGCTCCGCTCTCCCCCGGCTCTCTTGATCCAGCTGAGCAGAGGGTGACCTGCTCACCGTGGGGCCAGCCACGCTCCACGCTGGTGCTACCCAGAGGTGAGGAGGGCACCCCAGGAGTGAAAGCAAAGTGTTTGGTGTCATACCCATGGCAGGGGGTTGTAATTAGATGATCCCTGAGGTCACTTCAAACCTAAACCATTCTCTGATATGTTGGAGTCGACATCTCCCTCCTGCACCATGAACTGTTCTGAGAGCCTGCTGCAGCTCAGCCACTGGCAAGCAGGGAGAGGAGGGACGTGGCATCAGGGCTGAGGGGCAACAGCAATATACAGACAGGGCTGCTGTGCATCCCACCCCAGTGCCCCAGCACTGGGTTCCCAGCCGCGTGCAGGCCCACACGCAGCCTGGCACGTGGCTAAGCCACCATCTGAAGCCAAAGCCTTCTCCATTTCCAACCTGTTATTCTGCTCTCCTGGCAATCATGACGCCCACGTGCAGGACTGTCACCCACAGTCCTGGCAACGCTGCAAGACTGGAACCAGGCAGAAAGGGCTGGTCTGTGGGCTACGGGAGGGGGTGAAAAAGAGCATCCTGCTGCCACTGCGACATCAGGAACGGGGCCAGGCCACAACAGGCTGAGCCAGCCCATCTGCTTCAACACCCCTCACCCTGCCACAACATCCACCAGATGTTCAACCACACATTTATGATTCATCCCACCATAAAGGTTGAGAGAACATTTTACAAGGTAGCTCCAAGCACAGGGAATCGCCCTCTTCAAAAATGTGAGGGTCTGGAGATGAGGATTTTCTTCAAGATCATCAGAACAACAGGAGACAGGGGGAACCACAAAATGGTTCCAGTCAGAAATCCAACCTTGGCCAGCATAAAATCAAAGAGATGGCTCTGATGTCAGACAAACCAGAGGGAAAGAAACTCTGTGAGCAGAACCTCACCTCCTCTCCTCAAGTCACTGCATGGAGCAGAGGAGCCGAGCTGTGCCTCCCGCCTGCCCACCACGCTGGAGCTGCCGTTCAATGCTGTTTCATTGTGGCTCCAGGGCATGAGCAGAGCCCATCTGCAAACCCTGCTCTGCATCGGCCCGTCTGAAACTGGAGCAGTGCCCAGCTGCGCTCCGAGGACTGCACTGTCATCTCCAGCGCCGGCGAGGCAGCCCAGCGTGCCACCCACTCAGCACCACAGCTGCAGCTCCGCGGGACCGGATGCATTTCAGGAAAACCTCCTCTTCCCAGAACATGACTCTCATTAGCCTTCAGAGCAGCCATCCTCCAACAAGGGGAGAAAGCCCCATGCAACATTAATGGTGTGGTTCCGCTAGCAGCGCACGCCAGACCCACGTGAGTAGCTGCCTGCTTCACTGCTCTCAGTCTCTCTGATCCACTTTCAGAAGGGTCTGCATACGAAGAGTGTCCTTTATCCTCACACCAACCACCCCGGGCAGCACTGGCCGAGTCAAGAGAACACCCCACCCTCCATTCTTTCTCTTTGGAAGTGATAATCCCCAGCTCTGAGGAGTTCCTCCAGCTGAGCCTTTCCCAGGAGAGGCTCTGCAAAGGCCACCTCTGCATGTGCCTGTGGAAGAGCCCTCCCAAGTGTAGGCCCAGTTCCCTGCACTCCCCAGCCTGATGAGTGAGTGCCCACACAGACACAGTTGGCAGCTCCTAATGAAAGAATCCTGGCGAACAGCTGCCCAGGGGTGGTCCTGTTGTGACGGGAAGCCAGCTGCCAATGTGCTGGTCTTCAAATTTTCACTTGAATGGACTTGGGGAAATTTGGAGAGGCGGTTCTATAGCTCCAGGTGAACTCTGCAGACAGTGGCCCTGCTCTTGGGCCTGTGAGCTGCAGCCAGATCCTACACAGGCAACCAGAGGAGCTCTAAGCCCACCAGCAGCTCAGCACAGAGAGCATAACAGGATGATTCAGATGAAGAGAAGAGAGACTCACTTGGCATTGTGGTTGTTGCTTTAGCTTTTACCTTCGAAAAATCCACCTCTGAGACCATACCTCACAGAATCACAGAATGTTACAGGTTGGAAGGGACCATCTCGAAAGACCATCAAAGTCCAACCCCCCCGCATCAAACACCACACACTAGTATGAGTCAAACACCTCTTGAAGTGGGAAAGAGTTTTTCCAGGAACTTCAGCTGGATTGGGCGGTCCTTGCAATGGTGAGAGGAGATTTTATAGCACCTACTATGGATTTTCACCCCTCCAGATTCCCAAGGTACCTCTGATCCAGCGTCTAAGTGAGGTGGAAGCAATAAGCAACCCCTGAAGGTAAAACATTGAGGAATAAGGACACCAGGAATCCGTGTTTGATAACTCATGCCAAACCTACAGCCACCCTCTGAGCAATTAGCAAACCATTGTGCCCATAGCACACCTGGAGAGCTTCTTCTGGTTTTAAATAGAAACAGACAGCATTGATTCCAATCCGTCCTGCTAACTGCATTAATTATCCTTCTACAACAGGTACGAGACGCTGGGATTTCAAACAGCAGAAGCCTAACAAGATGAACCGTCCAACCCTGGTAGAATGCAAGTGGATCCGCGACCTTAGAACTGTTCTGCTAAGAAATCCAGCTGGAAAACCAATTTGAAGTGAATGGATGTCAAAGGCACAGATGGCTTTCCAGGACGCTAAGCGAAGCACCATTACATAAGCAGATTAGAGCGGCCTGTTGAGCGCAGACATGAGTAGATGGTGCTGGATCCGGCCTCACACACCAACTCCTCACCACCAGCACAGCTTCCATCTCAAACTTTTGTCAGGTCTCCACACCACAAAAGAGCTGCTTAACTGCAACACAGCCTTGGCCTCCCCAGAGCCCCGCCGACCGCTGGCTACTGCCTGGTTCTCCCCACGGCCTGGGGAACAACCCAGCCTGCACCCTCCTGAAATGCAAATGGAGGGAAGCGGCCTCATGAGCTGCTCAGCTATTTAAGCACAGTGGCTGTGGAATGGTTTTGTGGTCTGGCATTCTAGAACCCAAATCAGCCCGTGTTACCATTGGTAACAGTGCCTCTACCTGAGTCTCAGCAACTTAATGAGCCTGCTCGAGCCATCAGCAAAAATTACCAGAGCAGAGAGTGACCCGCTGTGCCTGCGGGAAGCAGGGCAGACACCCCTCCTCGCAAGGACAGTTTGTTTCCTGGCAGGTTGCATAACGAGACTCAGCCACTCGCCTCTCCCTGCTTGGAGCCCTCATTTCTCTGCTGGCTCAGAGAAGGGCCCCTCTTGAAGAGCAGCCGGGGGATGGGAATTTGCTTTCCCTTCCTGTGTGGAAGCGTGCCGGGTTTGTTGACAGATGGCTTGGCTGACTGTGCTTGACTGTTATCAAGCAGCTATTACCCTGGTAAATCGAATCCCATTTGAAGATTTTCTGTAATTAAATCTGCCGCGTGTTTGCAAGGTTTCTATCGCATCCCCCCCGAGCAGGGAAGCGTGCGAGGCGGTCAGATGGCTGATGGACACAGCAGAGACACTAGCACCCTCCAGGCACAGGGATAGGGGTTCTGGCAGTCTGTGCTGCCACCTAGCCAAGACCAAGCCAGCGGGGTCAGCCTCGTTCCACAAGCCAAAAGCTGAAGCTGAAGTGTATCCCCCCAGAACCTAAATAAATCCTCAGTGCGCGGATGACACCGGGAAATTTGCTCTCTTTGAGCTCTGACAACTGTACAGTGAACGGAAGACAGAGGCGTGAAACAGGCAGTTACATCTCCCTCAGCAATGTCCTGTACTTACGGTAGAAGACATATTCAGTGTAGCTGGACCAGACCTTGTCGTCGGTGTACTGGTTGACAAAGGAAGCCGTCACCGAGGAATTACAGGCCACCATGTGGAATCCACACTCGGACAACATGTCGAAAGCCCTCTCCAGGTGCTTGAACTTGAGATAGAACCTGGAGGTGTACCTTTCTGGAGCCCTGTCTGGGTCTCTGCTTTCATTCAAACTTTCCCCAAAAACCTCTTTGACCAGGGCAATCCTCCCACAAACCAAAATCCTTGGGACCCTCCTGAATTTGGCATCTGCTTGGCTCTCCCTGCCAACAGTGCATGATCCCCGGTACCCAATGGTAATGAATCCCCACTTCCGATCAGACGGTAAGAGTGACGAGGGGGGGCAAATTCTCGTGTCACTGCCCTGGGAGACCTCTTCATAGTCACTGTGGCAATAATCATCGGGGCTTTGCTTGTCGTCGGGAGTCAGGAGTTTGACCAAGTCCGGGAGTTGGAAGTATTCAGCCTCCCTCTTGAGCCTTCCCTTCTCTGGGAAGTGGTCAGGCAGAACCACTTGCTTGTCCCTGAGATAGTCCAGAATATAGCGGAAAAGAAAACCATCTCTGTCAATAAAGAACCTTCCCTTGGAGTCCTTGGCCAGATCGTTGGCTGTGTCTCTCTTTGGGGTGAACATTTTCCACAGCAAGGAGTGAGGGGTGCCAACCAAGGTGGAGTGGCGAGTGAAGTAAACCTGGCCACCCACATTGAGCTCCACTACCTCCGGGAAGGAGTGCAGCCCAGTCCCCTGCTCTCGAGGAGGAAGGTAAGTCCTGCAGTTGCCACTCAGAGCCATTGTACTTCAGAGCAGAAATCAGCAGCACAAAACAGCAAGACTATCAATCACATCAAAGTGTAGATAGAATAAGGCTCCCAGCATTAAGCATAAACAGTGAGGAAAAGGCAAGTGAGAGAAGTAGCCAAAAGGGCTGTTTAAAATAACACGGAACCGTCCATGAGCAACCGTGCGGCAGGAGAGGTTCCAACCCTGAGCCACGGAGGCTGCAAAGCAATCACTTCACAAAACGCAATCACATCCTTAGATCTTCCAGCAAAGCCATCCAAAGCAAGGTCAGGGAAAGCCTATGGTCATTCACAGGCCTGTCAAAAGGGGAAACAGAAGACACAAATGATTCTTGTAAGAATCAGAGGAGCAGCAAAAGAGAAAAGCAGATCCATTTGGAAAGCCAAGCTACAGCTCCTGCTGATTTGGTCTATTTTATGCAAGTTCTTAGGCTTCATTTTCATGAGCACTAACCCATGGAAAGGTTACATATGGCTCCAGCGTTCAAATGACCCCACACACTTCATCTGGAAAGAAACAGCTAATTGAGACAAGCACAGCAGGGAATGAGAACAGCAAGCCTTACCTTGGTTACCGCTAATGCACAGCTCTGGTAAAGCGAAGCACAACACCAAGCCACCCAGAACACACACAGAGGCACCGCTTAGGAGGGATCTGATCCCAGCAAGGAGCAGCAAAGGCAAGGAAAGTGCTCTCAGCAACATCCACGTCGATCTCAAGAGTTAAACTGACTCACGAGAAAGTTACCCGTGGCAGGAGATGAGAGAAACCAACACACACAGCACAATGGGGGAGAAGGAGAAAAAAGCCAACCAACCCACAGCAAACCCCCCTCCCCGAATAAACCTGCTCCACTGCAGGGGGTGGGGAGCGGGGCAGGGGAGCGGGACCCGCCTTCGGCTGCCTCAGATGACTTGCAGAAACCCCACTGCCCGTGCTAAGAGCTGCCGGGCTCCGCCACCTCCCGCAGCCCCCTGGGCTCAGCCATGTCCGCTCCGGGGCCGCAGGGGTGCTGTGTGGGCCGGGTCGCCCTTCGGCTGCTGCTGCCCTGCCCTGCTCGGTTCTGCTCAGGGGCGCGGGGCGGGCAGCGCGGGGCGCGATGTCGATTGCATCATCTTAAAGGAGTCGGGGCGGGACGGGTAACCGCGCCCCGCACCAGCACCGCACCGGGACCGCACTGGCAGCGGCTCAGAACCGCGGACAGCGCCGGGGCGGGAGGCTGGCGGGGCTGGGGGGAGGGTAAAGCTCAGCATCAGCACCGCGGACAGCGGCAGCACCAAGAACAGCAGCAGCCCCGCGGCGGGTCCCGCAGCCCCGGAGGTCCCGCAGGCGCCGCCCGCCCGCCCCGCTCCACTTGGGGCAAAGTTCCTGCCCGTCCCCCGCCACCTCCCGGCCCCCCGCCCGAACGTGCCTTCGCCGGCNTGGATACTCATGGCCCCAGCAGCGAGGGAGAAGGCGCGGGAGCCGGGGACGGAGCCCCGCAGCGGGGTTGGCGAGGCAGGAGCGGTCCCGCACCGACTTTAACGGGGTCTCTGAGGGAGGGGGGAGTGGGGGGGCAGCGGCCGCAGCTCCGCGCTGCCCCGCACCGCCACCTCGTGTCCGCGATCCGCAGCGACGGCCAGCCCAGCTCTGCGGGAACACGAGCGGAACGGAGCCGCGGAACCGGGATGGGCAATGGGGTTAAACCAGAGGAAATTAAGTCTCGGCGGCGCTGAAATCGCCGCCACGACAGGCACCCACCTGCCATCCCACGGCAACCGGGACGTGGGGCTTTGTGTGCAGCACAGACATCGGGTTTGGGCTAAACCCGGCTTCTCAGCAGCATAAACACAGGGATTTTTATTCCAGCACAACCCAAAACCCGGAGGGGAAGCTTTAAAGCAAAATCTCTGTGCACGGAGAGTTTCTGATGACTGCGCCTGAGCTGCAGACACTCCAGCGAGAGCCTTCTGAAGACACAACCACAACCCCACAAACCAGCTAACACATCATGCTAATGGCAGGAGTACAATCTGCAAGGCTAATTAAGGCAGAAAATCATTAATTTGTAGACTTGTAGTCATTTCAACGCAAACCTGAGAGCCGAACAGTTAATCAAACCCTCGGTTTTTTCCCCTAATCAATTCATTAATTCTGAAGCCACTGCCGGGCTCCTGAGCCAGGGCTCTGTCTCCTCCTTCTGGACCTGACTTCCAGTGCTCACACCAGCAGAACCGGTGCTACAATAGACACTGCCCAGGGGACCTCAGACAGGGAAAAGACACAGTCCCGGGCCCATTCCCTCGCAGTTCTGGTCGAGCACATGACGGAGAACTCACAGAGTGCTCCAGACCCCTTACGAGGAGGATCTGCAGGTGTGATGGAGCAGGAGTGAGCTGTGGGGCTCTTCAGCACATTTTGAGGAGCGTGGCAGAGCCAAAGCTCTAACATGTCCACAGCCAGTCAGATAAAGTGATGCTTTCCTTGGGGCCTTGAGCTCATTAGTGCTGCCCCTGTTCAAAGCCAGTAGAATTGCATCAGCTCTCTCAAAGACTGTAGCCACTAATGTGAGCTAAACGCTGTCACAGCATCGCAATCGTTCTCAGAAAGCTCGTGATGCCACAGCGGCAGGGCTTGAACAATCAAATCCCTCTCCCCAATAAAAACTGATGGTGTTCAACCAAGCAGTGAAGCTAGGAGTGATCACAGAGTGTGAAGATGGTCCAAACCCCTGAGGCAGGGGGCTAACGAGCTCCTGGGCAGAGTTCTGAGGGCTGCGAGGAGACACACAGTGAATCTGATGAGCAGGTGCTCAGCGAATGGTGCAGTGACGGCATCCTATAAAAAGCTGTGATCCCTGACAAGCTCCTATGAAACACCCTGACATCATCCCATGCGATGGGCAAATCCAGAGGTGTTTAAGCTCTGAGGCTTTTTGAAAAAAGATCATCAGAACTGCCCTCTAAAAACAACAAACACCTTCAAATCTTAATTGCAGCAGCTTCAGAAATGCACCCCCACCTCTCCAACAAAAAGGAAAGAACTCAACAACTGCCTTAATTTCATGACCTAGGATGCTCGAATCACCTCTCTGTAAGATACTGGGAGTTCCTCCAATGGCATGAGCCCCACAGTGAAAGCACCACACCATGCTAAACACAAACCATTGGCCCAACCCACCAAAACACAGCCCTAGGAAAGCGAAACTCTCCCATCTGGGCCAAACCCATCGACGACCTGAATGTGGGATGTATGTCAGGACCACAGAATCACAGACTATTAGGGATTGGAAGGGACCTTGGAAGATCATCCAGTCCAATCACCAGCCACACCAAGATCCCCTACATCCAGTCGCACAGAAACATGGCCAGGAGGGTTTGAAGCATCTCCAAAGGACACTCCACAAGCCCCCAAGAATCCCTGCCAGGGCTCTGACACCTTCAATGCGAAGAAGGACCTTATTACACCGATGCGGAACCTCCTCTGTTCTAGCTCACACCCGCTGCCCCTTGTCCTATCACTGGGTGCCCCTGAGCAGAGCCTGGCTCCATCCTCCTGACATCAGCCCTTTCCACACTGATCAACATTCGTGGGGTCACCCCTCAGGCTCCTTTTTTCCCAGCTCCCTCAGCCTCTCCTCAGCAGGGAGCTGCTCCCCTCCCTTCATCTCTGTGGCTCTCTGCTGGACTCTCCCAAGCAGGGTTCTCACCTGAATCACTGCAGAAAGAGGCAGCTCTGCTGAGAAGCAGTGACCGTTCTGATGGAAAGAAAAGCAGCATCTGTCACAGGGAGGATGAAGCGTGTTCCACTTTTAGCAGATGCCTACATGACCTTCACTACAGCTCGGGGAAAATGTAGCCTGAGCTTCAAGCCTGTGTTCCAAAGTCACCGCAGAGCTGTGCTTAAACCCGACCTACTAGCGGTGTGACATCACTCGCAGGTTTGAGGTCACTCCTCATGACAACCTGCTAAACTGGCGTTTGTGCTTTCAGGAAATCATGGGACCACTGACTTCACCAGACTCTGTGGGTGCTAAAATAGGGTGCCTTAAATAAAAAGCAGCAGTGTGTGTCGGGAAGCAGGGTAGTAGGAGCCTGGAGAGTAGTAGCGGTGGTACCTCCGCGCCGCGCGTCGCCTCCCATCTCCAGTGTGAGTACACAAGTGATAAATACGAATCAGGCCGCCCACGCGTAATGGGAAAAGCTGGAGCTGTTTATCAGCGTTTAGCAACACGGAGCAGAGCTTCCAGGCTCTCGGAGAAGTGGCAGAAATTTGAGGGGTAAATCTGGGAAGGGAAAAAAATATCCATGTTGGATTTTGGACAGAAAATTTCAGCTACAGAGCCACATGGGAACTTTCATCGCTCCGGGTGATTTTTACACACGAGTGAAAATAAAATTTAGCTAAAGAAAGAAAGTAAAACAGAGCCAGCAGTGCTGGGGCTGTGCTTTGACTCAGAAACAACGTTGAGGTGCTGCCTAAGGACCCACATCCTGGAACACCCAGTGCTGCTCAGCAGTCTCCTCCCTAAACACGGGCCAGCATCAGCACATTTTGCCAGGGCAGACCTCCAGAGAGCCAGAGACAAGGGCAGCGTCTGCAAGGGCCATCACAGCGAAGAGTCAAAGGAATGCCTGGCCAGCAGGTGCTCTGAGCCCAGTTCTGGCTCACTGTCAGAGAGCCCTGAGGAGCAGAAACCATGTCCTGCTGGGAGACACTTCCAGACTTCCAACCCAACCTCAGTCCTTGGCAAAGAGTGGTAACAGCCCTGGTAGGAACAAATTCCAGGCTCTTGCAGAATCACAGACCTTTCACAGAACCACAGCCACAGACTTGCAGACTGTTAGGGATTGGAAGGGACCTTGAAAGATCATCCAGTCCAATCCCCCTGCCACAGCAGGATCCCCTAGATCCAGTCAGGATCTTACCCAGGTGGGTTTGAAACGTCTCCAGAGAAAGAGACTCCATAACCCCCCGGGGCTTTGTCACCCTCACTGCGAAGAAGTTCCTTCTCACACTGATGTGGAACCTCTTCTTTTCCAGCTTACTTTAATCATTCCTAGCATGGGGTGGTCTCTGCATCGCTCTGGCAGCTCTAGAGACTGAGGTCCTAAGGAATGAGCCAGACCAGAACAAGTCTCATACTGAGTGAAGAGAACGCTTTATCCCCCGACCCAGCCGCGTGAACTGCAGACAGCCAACGCCTCATCTGCTGCACTCCAGCCGTGGGTGTGAGTAAGAACCCTTAACAAATCCCTCACTACGCAGGAAAAGCACAAAGCAGCACTAAACGGCACAACCTCCCCACGAGAAGGGCGTGCGGGCAAAGGAGCATGAGTGCCATCAAGCAGGGTTCACTTAGAAGTGCAGAGGGAAGCAGCACATGGATCTGCCCCTGACCTTCCATTCATAACTCAAGTGCTTAATGTATTCTCACTCCCAAAGAAAAGGCAAAGGGGAGAACATCTTTCACAGCTGCTGAGAGTGTGAGCGCAGGCACAGGGCACGGCAGACGGCTTGAGCTGGAAACATGAGACAACAGGTTTTCACCATCATGTAACACAGTGTGGGCTCAGCTTCTGTAAGCCAGCCCAGCTGCTCCTGCTGTCACACACCAGACCCAAAGCAAAGGCTCTGCACAGGGTTCCAGGTTTCAGACAAAGCAAAGGCTCTGCACAGGGTTCCAGGGTTAATCCAAAGCAAAGGCTTTGCAGAGGGTTTCACACACTGCTGGTGAGGGGGAATCTCGTTCCCCTGATGCTGCTAATAACTGTAGTACAGCAGGTAACATCTGGCCAAGAGCTGGTACCTCTAACGCTGACAAATCCTTTAGGATTTGACAGGTGCTGTTCAGCAGAGGAACCCGCGACGCAAACACCACCGTCGCTGGCGCTGGCACAGAGCCGCTGTGCCCAGGCAGACCCAGCCCTCCCCTGCACTCACAGCAGCAGCCCAGGACTGTGCTCACACAGAAACTGTTGTTCTCAGTCACCCTTCTGTAAGGGATTTCCTTTCTGTCTTTACGATCTGACACAGCAAAGCCTACTTCAGTAGACTGCTTCCTCCCCTCCTCTTCCCCTTCCCCCCATCCTTTTCCTCTTCTTCCCTCACCCCTAAAATCCTTTGAATAACACTTTTGCTCCCAGGCTGGTTCAAATCACCCCGTTACTGACACTGCTGTAAGTACCGTGTGGCGTTTGCCTATGCCGCAGCGAAACCACAGCCTGGATTCCACTGGGCAGCAGCCCAGTAAGCCAGTACTGATTTTAGGAGTGTCCTCACTCTTTCCACCTCAAAGCCACTTCAAGCCTCCTGCAGAGCCAGATCCCCCGTCCAGGTAACCACGGGTGCAGCTGGTCCCTTGAGCAAGGTGGCTGTCGGGAGGGTGCCTGACAGGTGGTATCTCCAGGGATGGGGAACCAGGCTGCTCACAGAAGGCAGGAGGGAGGAGCTGTGCAGCTGCAGTTGCCCCCCCTGAGCCCACAGCCTGTGTTGGCCTCACACTGTTGCAGACACCTGCAAATTTGTCCTGCAAAGCTGGAGCAGATGATACCCTAAAGCAATGCTGAGATGCCCAGTGCGCAGAGAACTAATTAATGAAGGCTCAGCCTAAGCTGTCAGTAAATTCTAATAATCTAAGCAAATCCAAACAGATTTCAAGCCAAAGAGCTTTTCACCAGCGGATCACGATGACACAGCCCAGCACCTGGGATTTGGGTCTCATTTTACTGCCTAGTGAACTGCAACCAAGGCACACAGCTCAGCCAAGGGCACTAAGTCACCAGCACCAGAGGCAGCCTCCAGACTCCACAGATCTTCCATGAAAACCAGGGCCTCCTCAGCCTTCCAACACTAATTTCCCTGAAGTCCAAACGTGCCAGAAGCAGCTGACAGCAGTTCCTGATCTCTGAATTACCTGCGCCTCTAACTCCAGTTCTGCCAAGGTGCATTCTTCTGGGAGGCAGTTCCCAGCAGGCACTGTGAGCACCGCACCGGCAGACACCTGCAGCTGGAGAGGCTTCTACTTTAACACAGCAACCTCACTAGGACGAGGTTCCATCCATGAGAGCCTGTACCAGCAGAACTACGACCACATCCTGCGCCGGAGCGCATTACAGAGGAAAATCGAAGCCCTGCACTCTGCAGAGCAGGGGCTCTCTCCTGCAGGAGAAGGTGCACGCCAGAGGCAACCTCTGAGTTGCCAAGCGCACCACGCACGGGGCTGCCACCGCTGACACGGGCACAGCTCATGTACTCCTGCACTGTGTCACCACAAACCCCGTTGACAACAACGAACTGGCAACGGCAGCCCAGCTCGGGCTGAAGGTTCTGCTGAGCCACCTCGGCTGGGTTTTCCCGACTCTGTCCCTCCAAAGCCCGAGTCAGCAGTGCACAGTCGCTCCTTCCTGCGCTCAGCACCGGGCCCCGAGGCAGTTAATAGAACCAACGTCTCACCAACAGAGCAAGGGCAGCCCTTTCCCCCGGCCCTACATGAAGCAAAGGGAACAAAATGATGAAAACAGAAGGGTAACAGTGGGCTGTGAAGGAGCGGAGTTTCTCCCCATCGGCATCCCCACAGATCTAGTCTGCTTGTTGGTTGTTTTCTTAGTTGCACAGTAGTCCATCCCCTGCAGGATGGGCTAACAGCGGCTCTTTATCAAAGACAAAAAGGTTCATTGAACAAGAAACTTTTTGTCTGGCCTCAGGGAAGTACTTCCTGTGGATACCTGCGATCATAGGGAGGTCTGGTGTTACACAACAGCAATTATTCATTTCTCACACAGCAGCACCATCCCCTACTCCATTTCCTGCAGCCCCTGCAGTTTCCCATAAACTACCCCATCTGTGTGGTGGACTGAACACACCCCGTTCCCCCGAGACCCCCAGTGATCACAGAGCCAGAGGCTAAACTTGCTGGCAAAAGCATTTCATGTGAATGAGCTGTGGCCTTGAGAAACAAACCAAACAAGCACACTAAGAGGCCATTACTCAGAGCAACACCTCTAGAGCCAAAGGCTGCTCTCTTACCTTTGCTGGTGTCAACAGGAGCTCTGCGTGAGTGGAGCAAATGGCAGCAGATCCCTGCTCTGCTCTCACAAGGACTCACAATACCATTTTTTCATGAGTAACAGGGGAAAATACCTGCAAACAAAGACATTTTTGACACTTAAAAAGCTGCTCGGTAATGAATTCCCCTGTGAGCTCAAATGCCCTGACATGAAACCCCCAGTGAAAACCTTCTGCTGCTTTTGCACTCTCCAGGCAGGGTTGTACTGACGGAAAGATTTACAGCAGTAATTATTGTCTTTCCGTGTCAGCGGTGGCAGCACCAGCAGGGAGCACTACAAATAAATAACAATTAGCGGTCACCCGGTGCATTACAGCTTCACCCGGCAGTGCAGGAGCACCCCTGCCTCCACTGCACAGCTGGGGGAGCCCACTGCCAGCACAGGGAGGCAGAGCACTTACAGGAGCTGCTGACTGCTAAGTCAGGGGGAATGACACCCCTCACAGAACCACAGCACATTAGGGATCGGAAGGGCCCTCCAAAGATCATCCAGTCCAATCCCACCAACATAGCTGGATCCCCGAGATCCAGTCGCACATGAGCATGGCCTGGCGGGTTTGAAATGTCTCCAGAGAAGGAGATTCCACAAGCCCCCTGAGAAGCCCCTGCCAGGGCTCTGGCACTCCCACTGGGAAGAAGGTCCTTCTCACACTGATGTGGAACCTCCTCTGCTCCAGCTCACACCCGCTGCCCCTTGTCCTGTCACTGGGTGCCCCTCAGCAGGGAGATGCTCCCCTCCCTTCACCATCTCTGTGGCTCTGCACTGGACTCTTTCAGGCAGGGTTCTCACCTGATTCACTGCAGAATGAGGTAGCTCAGCTGAGGAGCAGTGACTGTATCACTGGATGACAACTGATGGTTGATTCCTTCCATCTATTTAAAGTCAGCATTTTGCTTTTCTTCAGATTTAGGCAAAACCATGGGAGGCAGAAGCCATGAAGCTTCAAAGCCCCAGTTTGTAGAATCAGACTGGTTTCAGCTCTCACTCAGTCCCATCCCTGCAGTGAGCAGGGCCATCTCCACTCTGAACAAGTCGCTCAGAGCCTCAAGATCCAGCCTGACCCGGGATGGTTCTTCCAGCGATGGGGCTTCTCCCATCTCTCAGGGCACCCTGGGCCAGGTTCTCATCCCTCTCAGCATCAACAACCTTTTCCTTCTCCCTGGTCCGAACATCCCTCTCCCAGCTTAACCATCACCCCTGGACTTGTCCCCATTCCTTAGGGGCCCCTTCAAGCCCTGAAGGCCCGCACTCAGGGCTCCCCGTAGCTCCTCCTCGCTCAGTCCCCGCCGCCTTCCCGCCATGTGAGCCCCGCCCGCCATCTTGTCCCGTCCCCACGGCAACGGGGAAGGTCACGCGGGCGGGGGGTGGGGCTGTACCGGCGCATGCGCACAGGGACGCTGATGCTGGTCGCGCAGTGCGCAGGCGCGACCCCGCGCGTGCCCCGGAACCGCTCGCGCCGCTGAGTGACACGTAGTAGGGGCCGCGGCGGCGGGAGCGGGGCCGGGCCTGGGGCTGCAGGTGGGGCCCGAGCGGCAGCCGCGGGGCTGGGGGTTGGACTGGGACCCCCGGGACGGCCCCTTAGGGCAGGGCCTAGCCTGCGAGGACGTGGCTGGAGCCGCCCGGCCCGTCCCAACCCTCGGTCGCGCTCTGCTGGGAGACTTTGGTGGGAGGGGAACTGTGCCGGGGCCCTTTTGTGGGGTTGTGCCTGTGCTGAGACCCCCGGACGCACGTCGCTGCTCTCCTGCAGGTCGCCGGCGATGTCCGGGTTCGACAGTTTCAACACAGACTTCTTCCAGACGAGCTACAACATCGATGACCAGGCACAGGGCTACGATTACAGTGGGAGACCGTACAGCAAGTAACTTGTGCAGGGCTCGGCTCGGGGAGTGAGGGTGGTCGGTCTCTTCTCTCCAGGAACAAGTGACAGGGCTAGAGGAAATAGCCTCGGGTTGCCCCAAGGGAGGGTGAGATTGGCTCTGAGGAACAATTTCTGCCCAACAAGGGTTCCCCAGGCCTAGCCCAGGCTGCTCGGGTGGGGGGAGGTGCTCCTTGTCCCTGGAGAGGGGTGGAGCCAAGCCCGGGAGTTGTGGGGTGAGAGACGGGGGTCAGTGGTGACCTGACTGCGCTGGGCGAGCAGTTAGACTTGAGTTTAAAGGTCTCTTTCAGCCAACCTGATTCTGAGATATGAAGCAGTTGTGCCCTGAATACTTTGTTTTCTGTGTTGTAAAACAAAGATTAGAGAGTTGCAGAAAGGGTTGTATGAGTGCTTGGAATTGTGTAAGTGATGGCAAGTCTTTGAAAGAAGAATTATCACTGTTCTCAAATTTTTCTCCAGTAAAAAAAAGCTGTTGTGATATCCCGTAAAGGACCCCACAGTGCCTGTGGTGACCCCAAGATGCTAACAGGGAAGCAGGACAGATGTGTGTAGGTGCGGGGAACTCACAGGATCCCTGTGTCTGCACCCAGCCCCAGGATGAGGGTTTTGCTGCCCTCTGACCTGTGTAATCCCTGGATAAACGCAGCTGGTTGATGTCTGTTTGCGTCGTGGGAAGGATTACAGTGCTGTGATGAGGCTGAACTCCTCACAAGGGAGGAAAGGAGGAGGAGTTCCAGGGTTTACTTCTCTATATTTGTGTTTCCATTGTTAATTAGGGTCATTTAGTGAAATCTGCATCGCCAGGCTTGGAAATGGTTAGTGCCAGGAGTAGCCTAGGAGTTTGTTTAGGAGCAGAGAGCTCTGGCTGGGTTGGTTTTGTTTTAAAGGGAGCAGTGTATATTTTTATCCATGTACAGCCTGCACCAGGGAGGGCTTCAGAGAGGCAGTAAAAGGTTTTGATAGTGAAGAGCGGGTGAAATCAAAACTGAAAACTTGCTCTTTTCCCCCACCCCTTGCCCTGTGTGTCAGTGTCACAAGGCACATAATTCCCACTTATCTGTGTGTGACAGCACCTGGGGCCTGAGGCCAGAGGAATACAGCTCTGTGGTTTTTTTCTCCTCTAAGTTATTGATTTGAACGAGGAAGAAAACAACAATGATAGAGTGACCACTTTGTTCTCCACAGTGAGTTTGGGGATAAACATTGTGAGTAGCAGCTTAATGCTAGCACCAAGCAAGCTGTCAGGAGGAGTTAAGAGGGTGTGTTTGAACATCCTGGGTTCACCAGGGTGGGGTCATAGAACCCAATTTCTGCTCAGGAAAACTGTGTTTTGGAGAAGATTGCAGCACCTGGGCCGCTGAGAGTGTGGTTAAGGCCCTTTGCTTTCCTTTTCCCAGCTTCCCTTCCCGGGGCAGGTGTTGTAGGTGATGGAACTAAGCAAAGGTTTGGGATGTAGAGCTCCCCTGCTCTTTCCAGCTCAGTAGTGGTGTTGAGTCAGTGGGTAACACTCCTCTGACTTCAAACCAGAAAGCAGTACTTGTGTGTGAAGCTGGAATTACCCAGCTGTTGATAAGGGTTTGGATTGATGGCCTTGGCTCTGGGCCTGAAAGGAGTCATCTCCTGTGGCCTCTTAGAGAAGAAAGGAAGGTTGTTTGCTGCAGCTGACTTCCTGAAGATAAGCTTTGCTCTTGCAAGGGGGTGTTGCAAATCAACTCTGTGTCTGTCCTAACACCATGTCGTTCTCCCTAGGCAGTATGGAGGCTACGACTACTCGCAGCAGAGTGGCTTTGTGCCTCCAGACATGATGCAGCAGCAGCCCTACACAGGGCAGATCTACCAGCCGTCGCAGTCGTACGCTCCAGCCTCTGCACAGTCTTTCTATGGCAGTAATTTTGAGGATGAGCCTCCTCTACTAGAAGGTACAACTTTGCTTTATGGCCCAGATCCAGGACCCCTCCCAGACTGGGAGAAGCAAAGTAGCAGCAGCGGGTGTTCCCTGTTTGTGAAAGTGCAGAGTCAGCCTGAGATTCCTTCTGGTTGTGTAACTGGGTCTGTGGGCTCCTTGCTCTGGTGTGGACTTCTGCACACAGTTGTGCAGTTGGGCTTTACTGCTTCATAGCAGCCGTTCTGGAGAAGCCGTAGGCAGTCAGGTGGGTGATGGGGCTTCCTGCAGCTCCCAGCACCAAACACTCGCTGTTTGTGCTCTTTCACATCACGCTTGTCAGTGCCCACTGTGGGTGCAGTAGATTGGTGGAGTTAGCTTCAGCTGATTCTGTGCTTAGAACAGAAGTGTTTGCTTGCTGAGGAGGTTGCTAAACACTGCAGAGATCCCAGAGCATAGGTAGCTGGTGTCTGGATCTGGATCAGTGGGTTGCATCCATCACTACTCAGCACCAAACAACGGGAGAAACCCTGACTGCTATCACCAGGACACCTTCCACCCTGCTGTGCTGCTTTTGTTTCTTCAGACAAGTGTTGTGTTTATGTAGATGCCCCCCAGGGGCTGGGTTGGGCCAGCAGTAACTCTGTTTGGGACTAGAAAATGACAGAGGAATCCCAAGGGCTGTAAAGTACAGAGAAACCACTTGGAATTGAAAATCCTTAGACTGCCAGGTGCTGAAGCTCGGGGAGTCTGCATGTTCTGCGTTTGTGCTCTTTGATTCACACCTGCTCCTGGCCAGGGTGCTGGGTGGCCCACAACGCTGCGCTCAGGCTCTTACTCTGTGCTTTTGAAACCACCCTGAGCCGTTCAGACGTGGCCTCTGCAGACAGCAGCCCCTTGGGATCTTGTCTGGAGGAGATTTAAGAGTGGAAATGCAGGGAAGGCTACGAGTGAAGTGAGTGGGGCTGACAGGAAGCGGGGAAATGAACGAAATGTCTAATCCTTATTTGATTTGTAGAACTGGGGATCAATTTTGACCACATCTGGCAGAAGACACTAACAGTGCTGCACCCACTGAAAGCAGCGGACGGCAGCATCATGAATGAGACTGACTTGGCTGGACCAATGGTTTTCTGCCTGGCTTTTGGAGCCACCTTGTTACTGGTAAGAGATGGATCGCGGGACGTTACTGCTGTGCACTAACACACTTGGAAGCACCGGGGCTTTCGAAAGCCAAGGGAGAGGGGTATCAGAAGTGAAGTGTTGGCACGAAGGCAGCACAGGCTCATCGTGATGGAGAAGTCATAGCTCTGTGAGAGGAGCCGGGGCTGGATTTAGTGAGCCCACGGACACTCGGGTGGTGTTCTTGTGTTCTGTGGGGCAGCTAGCTCAGTGTAAGCGATATTTCTTCTCACTTTGCTTTTGAGGAGCACTTTGGCACGGGAATGGGGTTGACCTGGGCTCTCAGATTTTTTACCTGTTTGGGGTTGTTTTTTCAATGGGTTGAGATGATTTACGTTCAGACTCATTGCCTGTCATGTTGCAGCATCTCTGCTCCCTCGTTGTATCAGGATTGACAACAGCAGGCACTTGGTACTTGAGTATGTATTTCATGTCCTCATCTCTTCAACCTGCTGTGCTTCACACTGGAGTCTGTTTCTCTGGCTTGGGTTAGCTATTCCTTGGCTCCAGGTTCCGGCTTTGTTGTCCGTTACTGGTAGGCAATCAGGAGGGAAGGAAACACAACCTTCTGGTGTGAACAGTGACTTCCTAGATAACTGATGCATCAGGCACAACTCTTGAGTGCCTGCTGTGGTGAAACACTCCTGAGCAACCCGGGCTTGTTTGCACCTCGCCAGAGGTCGGCAGCTGGGGAAGCCTGGTGGGGAGTTCTTGCTGGGCTGCGTTGAAATAAGGTTGTGCTTTGGTGGCTCAGAAATGAAAAGACAGAGCAGCAGCAACAGCTGTTCCTTGGTCCTGAGAGCTTCCGTGTTTTTAATTGGGGTTTTTCCCCTTCAGGACCCCATTCTGTTTTTGCCTAAAGGCTTGCGATTTCTGTGGCATGTGGAGCAGGGTGGTTTGGGACCAAGGGCACTTCAAGCCTGGTTTTATAAGTAACCTTCAGCCATGGAAACTAGGCCAGCAGAATTCCTGGGTGTATTTGTAGGGGATACGGTCGAGTGGGCCTTGCCCGAGACATTGGCACTTCCTCCTGGGAGCTTTTTTGCTTTCAAAACACATGGAGTGCAGTGAGAGAAGAGCTTAGCCCGGCTGAGCTGGAGTTAGTCAACTCAACATGGAAGAGCTGACAGGCTTCTGCAGCCTGGATCCAGGAAGGAGATCAGGACTGCTCATGGGGCAGGTGGAGCTGGGGAGGATGTGCCTCCTGGGCGCCTGGAATACACAGCCTGTGGAGCGTGGGGGGACCACAGGGGAAATGCTGGTGCTCTGTAAACCGCCTTCTTCCTCGCTGTCCCCCTGCCTGGGGGAGGTGTTCCTCGCCCTGGTGACCGCTGTGCCTTCCCCTCTTGGCTTCCAGGCTGGCAAAATCCAGTTTGGCTACGTGTACGGGATCAGTGCAATCGGCTGCCTGGGGATGTTTTGCCTCCTGAACTTGATGAGCATGACGGGCGTCTCCTTCGGCTGCGTCGCCAGCGTCCTGGGGTACTGCCTGCTCCCCATGATCCTGCTGTCCACCTTCGCCATTGTCTTTTCGCTGCAGTAAGTACAGGCCCTCACAGCCCGGGAGCAGGTGCAGGGTGGTGCTCAGAGGAGTTTCCACGTGAGGTGCTGGCGACTTGAGTACAGCAGAGTTTGTAGCAAGCACTTCGGTACCAGCAGAGCTCAGCCCTTTCCTGGATGAGGCTGATGTTGTTTCGTGTGCACAGGGTTAATTTCCTGGGGCTTTTTTATGCTGCTGCAGGTGAGTCCCGTTGTTCCAAAGGCTTTGCTGGAGCTCTTGAACATCACATGTGGAAGCTCCAGTTAATCTTAGGGTCTGTCTGAGGCGTTACAAGGAGCCAGGTGCGACTCGTGTAGGCTCGTGCCAGTCCTGCATGAACCCCCCTTTATTTGTGTCTTTCCAGGGGGATGATGGGCATCATTCTCACAGCTGGGATCATTGGCTGGTGCAGCTTTTCGGCTTCCAAAATCTTCATTTCTGCCTTAGCCATGGAGGGCCAGCAGCTCCTGGTGGCGTACCCCTGCGCTTTGCTGTACGGAGTCTTCGCCCTCATCTCTGTCTTCTGAGCAGACTGTCCCCAGGCTGGGCTCCCGTGGGCCAGATGCAAACAGCCACTTGGAACTTTGACTTGGACCAGAAACAGCTGCCACCAGCTGCCTAGTGTTGCCGTCTCCAAACCCAGACCTGTTCTGAATCATCTGGAACAATGAAAACCGATGTCTCGTGGTCGCTTTTTTAGGACTTTGGATACTGTTTTCGATTGGCCTGGGCTGGGCAGAGCTTTCCCAGGAGTTCACACCCACCAGGCCCCTGTGCCCCCTTCCTCTGTTCTTTAGGAAAGTACCTCTGGGTTGCTTCTGAGGGTTGTGTTCTCCCCTTGTTGTCTGTTCCAGGGATTTATTTTTTTAGGGGGAGGAGAAGGGTTGCAGTTCTAAATTGGCAGACCTTTACCCCAGAGAGCGGGCAGAACTGCAGATGCTGTAGCTTCAGGGGAGCCTTTGAATAAATCCGCAGTGATGGGGGGGGCCTGTTCCCTGCCCCCGTCACCAAAACACAATCAGAGTGTTTTCCACTTTGTAACAAACACGCTCCTGAGCTCTTTGGTCTCAGTTCTGCGTCCAGCCTGGTGTGACAGCGTGCCAGGGTTTCAGGTCCTTGCAGGGTGGCTTCGGAAACGGAAGGACAGAAGCTTGAGGCAGGAGGTGGCTGTCACAGCATCTGTGTGATGGCCTGGCTGGCTGAGGATGGCTTCAGCCCGAGTCTCCTCCCCTGGTGCTGCACAGACAGTAGATGCTGAGTGATCTCTAGCGGCCCTGCCAAGGAAAACGTCCTGCTTGTCAGTATTGTAGTTACTGTAAAGTAATTTAAGGCATTGATTAAATTCTCCTTCCGTTTTGAGAAAGGGGCTGGAATTTTCTCATCTTTTTTTATTGGAGCTCAGTTACTGAAATGGGAACTTCAGTACTGAAGCAGCAGGGTTTTACAGCACTTGGTTAGTGGGTTTGGAGCTTGCTTCAGCCACACAGGCGTGGGCTTCCCGGAGCAGTGCAGTCTGGCCTGAGGAGTTACTTGCTCACTGGGTCTCACAGGCACAGCCAGCAGGAAGGAAGGCAGAAATGGTGGTTCTTCACAGATACTTGTTAATTCTTCAGTGGAGCAGGAAAAGGCTGCAGGCACGATTTAATATGGATGGGGGAGGGAGGTAGCTGGAGCAGAGGAGGTTCCACCTCAGTGTGAGAAGGACCTTGATCCTGGTGAGGGTGCCAGAGCCCTGGCAGGGGCTGCCCAAGGGGGTTGTGGAGTCTCCTCCTCTGGAGAAGTTTCAAACCTGCCTGGACACGTTCTTGTGTGACTGGATCTAGGGGATCCTGCTGTGTTGGTGAGATTGGGTGGTCTTTCGAGGTCCCCTCCAGTCCCTAATGTTCTGTGATCCTGTCATAACCCCCTGCCTTGGAAGTGGAGCAGCTCTGACGAGGCTCTGGTTTGTAGCTGCTGGATCTCCAGCAGTTTAATCCAAGGGGGTTGTGATGCCGGCCGTGGGTCTGGTGTTCTGCTGCCCTTGGAACGATCCAAGCTGAACCACTGCTCAGACCTGTTACCTTTACAGCCGGTGAGACTCCTCAGAGGAAAGTTCCCACCTTACTCACCCCTTAGTTCTGTGTTCTCCTAAAGATATCTCGTAGTGCCTCTAGCAGGGCCCTTCTCTGGTGGCCTCCAAGAGTCCTGTGAGGGAAGCCTCAAAGAACCAAACACTGCTGCACGAGCAGCTCTGGCTCCTGTCGTGTGCTGTAGCTGGCTGCTGCAGGGGATGTTAAAACTCACACGTCGCTGCATTTTCTTCCCAGAAGTGAAGTCAAGAGCCCAGATGACTCCCAACTCTGTTATTAAAACGCTCATCCGAAATAAAAGAGAGGTCTTGGCTCTAGTGAGTAACTGCTCTGCTCTGTGCTTGTAGCTCTGCTTTCCTTGTGCCAGACAACAGCTGCCCTGGCCACAGTGTCTTGTTGCTCTGGATGGAGTGTGATGTCCTGTATTTGTGCAGCTAAATTACAGTGATTGCTTTCACTAATGACCCCTAATTAGCTGCAGAATTGTTCTGGTAAGTACAAAACTCTCAGCACACCAGGTTCTCAGCCTTGTGCTCACACACTGGGTGTTTGGGAAGCAGCTGATTGGACCTACCTGGCCTGTGCGAGTGGTTGTCTCTGCCAGCCTGCCCTGAGCTGTGGAGCCTCCAGGGTGATGACTTGGCTCTCGAACGGCTCTGAATAACCTCTTGTCTCCCCGCAGCAGGAGCTAACGGCACAGGAAGAGCACTGAAATGAGCTGGTCCCGGTGTAGCTCCGGCAGCGCAGCCTGAGGAGGCTTTCCTCTCCAGCTGTGCGTTCACAAGGCCCTGGCACTGCAGGGCACTTCACCCTCGGGCTGCCAGGTGGGAGTCATGGAGAGTTTGCTGTGCCCTTCTGACTCGGCCTTGGGAGTAGGTGGTCAGAGGCAGTAGTTCACAGCGGGCTCCACACAAGCACACGTTGTGTCTGGACTGGCAGTTTCAAACATCCCGAGCTGCGGGTCCCTAACGACCGCCGTTCCCTCGGCTGCGTTTGCTGCCTCCCAGAATCGATCCCATTGATTGCACTGAGAATGTTCTGTCCCAGGTCCTGCTGCAGCTCCGGTTCCCTTTCAGATGGCTCACGTGGCCCGATTCCTTACGCCTGCGCTTGCCTCCCGTGCCTGGTGGGACTCTCTGCTCTTCACTTTCTAAACCTGCTCCTTGCCCACCGCCTGTTCGCGGCGGGAGACTCTCGAGTTCCCCGAAGAAGTTCTAACACCACTTCATTCCATCTCTGACCAGGAGCCAGCAATGGGCCCTGCTGGCCAAGAAGGCCAGTGACATCCTGGGGTGGATCAGAACAGAGGTGGTAGCAGATCGAGAGAGTTTCTCCTCCCCCTCTACTCTGCCCTGGGGAGACCACAGCTGGGACCTTGTGTCCAGCTCTGGGCCCCTCAGCTCCAGAAGGACACAGAGCTGCTGGAGAGAGCCCAGTGCAGAGCCACAGGGATGGAGGGAGGGGAGCATCTCCCTGCTGAGGAGAGCCTGAGGGGTGACCCCATGGATGTTGATCAGTATGTGAGGGGTGGGTGTCAGGAGGATGGAGCCAGGCTCTGCTCTGGGGAATCACTCTGTGTGTTTGCTGGTTGCAATCCCTTCATTTAGAAGGTTGTTAATGGTGTCTGAAGACCCTGATGGCTAGAAGAGCAGCGCAACAGGTCTGCGATAAAGGCAGCATCTTGTCACCCTGGCAGCTGATGCACCTGCTCCAGCTTCCAGAGACAGTCACAAACTGGAGTGGCTGGGGCTTGCTGTTTCCAGCTTCTCCAGTGGGTGGGCCTGCAGCATCTCCCAGGCCGCACAGCCCAGCTGGGGCTGTCTGCTGCTGCGCTCTGCTCCAGCACCAACGGGCCCTTCCCTCCTTGTCCTGGCTTGTCTCCACAACATGGAGAGCACTCACACCCCCAGGTCCCCTGTGGGATTCGGTGTGCATGGTTCAGCCATTCCTCCCGTGAACGTAGCTTGAGGGGAGCCCATCCCACCTCCAGAGGGGCCGCAAAGCCTTCCCCTGCTGTCACCCTGCGAGCTGAGTGGAGCAGTCAAGGGAGCCGGCTGGGGCTGGGGGTCATCCCCTGCGTTTGACACTGATGCTGCCTTTGCGTCGTGCTCCTGATTCCACCCCTACAGGAAGTCTTCCTGCCCTGTTCCTTGTAACTCACGGTGTCACCGCTGCCACTTCCACCTCTTTATGAGGAGCAGGAGCCCAGGAAGAAGGAAAGAGTGGTCTTGAATGTCTCCAGTGAAGGAGACTCCACAGCCCCCCAGGGCAGCCTGTTCCAGAGCTCTGTCACCCTCACTGGGAAGAAGGTCCTTCTCAGATTGTTGTGGAACCTCCTCTGCTCCAGCTCACACCCGCTGCCCCTTGTCCTGTCACTGGGTGCCCCCGAGCAGAGCCTGGCTCCATCCTCCTGACACCCACCCCTCACATATTTATAGACATTAATGAGGTCACCCCTCAGTCGCCTCCAAGGTAGAGCCCCAGCTCCCTCAGCCTCTCCTCGTAAGGGAGGTGCTCCACCTCCTTCATCATCCTTGTTGCCCTATGCTGGGATCTCTCCAGCAGCTCCACATCCCTCTTGAGCTGAGGGGCCCAGAACTGGACACAGCACTCCAGGTGTGGTCTCCCCAGGGCAGAGCAGAGGGGGAGAGGAACCTCTCTTGATCTGCTGACCACCCCCTTCTGATCCACCCCAGGATGCTGTTGGCCCTCTTGGCCACAAGAGGGCGACACTGCTGGCTCCTGGCCATCCTGCCGCTGGCCACCAGGACCCGCGGGTCCCTTTCTCCTAAACTAGTTTCCAGCAGGTCAGTCCCCAGCCTACACTGGTACCTGGGGTACCTCCTCTGCTCCAGCTCCCACCTGCTGCCCCTGTCCTGCCGTTGGGCCCCAGGACCCTCTGCCGCCGGTCCCCAGCTTGCAGCGCTGAGCTACAGAAGGAGCCTTTCTCTGCAGGTCCAGCATGTGGCCACAGCTGGTGTTTTGCTGAGGACTCCTTAGTAAAATGGGCAGCTTAACCCCTTCCATCCCGTGGCACTTGCCTCCCCTCCCAGGAAAGGCCATGGACTTGGCTTTTCCTTTCTGCCCTGATGTCCTCATCGGAGCTTTTGCTGGTCCTGCCCGCAGCTCTGTTTACTGGTTGCTCAGCCCTCTTCCTTCTACCCCAGCTCGGGCTGCTTAGTTTTTCATCCTCGTCACTGGGCAAAGATGCATTCAATTTTCTGTGATGCCTCGTTTGCTGCCATCAGCCAGAGAGATGTTCTGTGGAGCCTCGCAGAAACAGCGCCCGGGTTGTGACCTCCTCCTGCCTTCCAGACACAGCAAATGTGCCGCCCGATTATCTCGGGTCTGCTTCAGCCCTCAAATGCCCACGGAACGGCGGCTTCGAGAGCCTTGGCTTGCACAGCCCACGGGAAGAGGGCTCTTGCTGTGTGCTGGGAGGAGGGTTTGCTCAGCCGAGTGGGTGGCTCGGGGTTAAACAGCTCTGGGAATTCGCTGGCCCCGGTTCCGCTAATCAGCTGTGAAATGGGGCTGCTAATTCTGGAGCAGCAGCAGCAGCCCGGGAGGAGCGGGGCTGGCGGGGAAGCCAGTGGAGCTACCCCAGCCCAGTCAGAGGTGAGCCCCGGGCGGTCTGCTGGTGCCAGCTGTCCCGTAACAAACAGGCTCCTCAGTGAAACCACCACTCCAGTAGTGTTGTCTGCCAGCACACCCACAGTGCCTCTGCTGTCCTGCTGGGAACAGCTCTGCGCGTGGAAACAAAACCCTGGGCATGGATTTCAGGGGTAGAAACATGTCAAGAGTGGGTGTCAGGAGGGTGGAGCCAGGCTCTGCTCAGGGGCACCCAGTGACGGGACAAGGGGCAGCGGGTGTGACCTGGGACAGAGGAGGTTCCACATCAGTGTGAGAAGACTCTGGAGACGTTTAAAACCCACCTGAACATGTTCCTGTGCAACTTGGTCTGCTCTGGCAGGGGGATTGTACTGGATGATCTTCCAAGGTCCCTTCCAATCCCTGATGCTCTGTGATTCTTCCCAGGGAGGGTGTCAAAGCCCTGGCAGGGGCTGCCCAGGGGAACCATCGAGTCTCCTTCTCTGGAGATGTTTCAGAGCCTCTTGGCCGTGCGACTGGATGTAGGGGATCCTGCTGTGTCAGGGGGACGGGACTGAGTGATCTTCTGAGGTCCCTTCCAATCCCTGATGGTCTGTGAGTCTGTAACAGCAGGTTTGAGCTGGAGGTTGAGAATTCACGGGTTGAGCCATCAGAAACAGCTTGGAGAGATGCAGCACCTTGTGGACTGAACAGGTTCGTTTATGGAGGTGTGTACACAACCACCACAACAGCTCGTGTATGGAGGTGTGTACACAACCACCACAACAGCTCGTTTATGGAGGTGTGTACACAACCACCACAACAGCTCTGCTGCCAGGGGGTGTTTACTTCTGCTCCCTTATTTCATGTTCAGATGACAGCGTCTGCTTCAACACTGAGGTTTGCAGGTAGGGGGGGGCTGTTTGGTTTCTTTAATTGGAGAAGTCTCTCGTTTCAGTCATCAGTCTCCAGTGGCTTCACCATCTTCACAGACCATTAGGAATTGGTAGGGACCTCAAAAGATCACTCAGTCCCATCCCCCTGCCCAGGATCCCCTGGATCCAGTCATTAGGGGTTGGAAGGGACCTCGAAAGACCTTCCAGTCCCACCCCCCTGCCAGAGCAGGATCCCCTGGATCCAGTGGCACAGGAACAGGCCCAGGCAGGATTTGGTGTGGGTGCAGCATGGGGACTCAGTTTCAGAGCTGCGCGGTGACAAAGGAGATGCTCATCGTTAGCAGTGATTGATCGCTCCGAGCCCACGGCATCGGCTCATCCTTCCCTCCTTCGGAATAAATTTGCAGCAATCAAGAGGTCTTTGCTCTGCTGCTACGTGGGGAGATCTGAATGCTCTGCCTGAGCTTAGATGGAGCTGAAAAGGGCCAATTCTGCTGCAGATCTGTTCCGGGCTCTGTTTCAGACCCCAGCGTAGAGCTTAGATTTGAAAATGATCCTCCTGGCCACACATGAGCCAGTGGTGGCCGTCGTCCCCTCCTCGGCTGCTGGTCCCACGAGGAGGCTTGAGGGTTCCCCACGGGGCTGGAGGACGTGCAGCCCGTGTGCTCTGTAAACGTGAGCAGTAGAGGATGAGGTGACACTGGCCACAGGTGCTGCCACCGCTCCCCATGAGGGCTGCAGGGAACAGAGTGCCAGGAGGGCACGAAGCCACAGAGGTCTGAGAGCCGCAGGGTGAGGAGAGGAGCGGGCAGGAATGTGGTGAGCAGATCACCACAAAGGACATGAGAGAAGAGAGATGGAAGGGGCTGGAGCACAAGGAGAAGCTGAGGGAGCTGGAGGGGTTTAACTGGAGAAAAGGAGGCTCAGGGGAGACCTTCTGGCTCTGCCCAGCTCCTTGAGCTCCAGGGGGTTGGAGCAATGTGGGGTTGGTCTCCCCAGGATGATAGGAACCAGCCTCAATTTTCCCCAGGGCAGGTGAGGTTGGCCCTGAGGACCAATTTCTGCCCCACAAGGGTTCCCCAGGCTGTCCAAGGCAGGGGGCAGTCCCCATCCCTGGAGGGGTGCAGATCTGTGGAGCTGTGGGGTGAGGGACAGGGGTTGGTGAGGCCCTGGCAGTGCTGGGGCAGCAGTTGGTCTCAGGACCCTAAAAGGCTTTTCCAACACAACTGATTCTGAGCTGCTGTGGCCCCATCTGCTGCACATCTGCCCTCCTGTCCACAGAACCACAGAACATCGGGGACTGGAAGGGGCCTCGAAAGCTCATCCAGTCCAGTCCCCCACGGCAGCAGGATCCCCTCGATCCAGTCGCACAGGAACCTGGCCAGCAGGGGTTGAAATGTGTCCAGAGTAAGTCTCTTGCTGGCGCTGCCTTCCAGCCAAAACATCCCCGACACTGCAAGCAGAGGGTTAACAATCGACCTCCCCAGCTGCTGGTCCTGGCGGGGGTGGTGGGAGGGATGGTGGCAGCACCTGGAGCAGCCTCGCGGTGGTGTTCGGGCTCCAGCAGCATCCCCTGGAGTCAGGAAAGTTGTGGCCACCCTTGCCGGGGCCACTAGATGGCAGTGGGTGACCACCATCCCGGCGCTGAGCTCCGCTCCTCAAGGGCTCTGCTTGGGAGCGCTGGAGCACTTGGGAGCGGCTCCTGCTGACGGCTGCTTCTGGTTTGACTGGAACGGAACCAGTTCGCTGGTCTTAGACTAGTGGCAGGGCCACAGCAGCCCTGGAGGAGGGGGACGTTACACAGGACAGAGCATCCTCTGCGGTGCAGCTCAGCCAAGAGACCCCGAGGTGCTGCCCCAAACGCTCACTAACAGGTTGGAGATGAGGAAAGAAATCCCCACCCTGGGAGCGATCCCAGTTTCCCCTTTGCTCTGGGGGTTGTTTTTGGAGACAACTCCATTCCCCTCCCACAGGAGATGTCGGGGGGCTCCTGTGCCCTTTCCTCTTGGACAAAGCTCAGCAGCATCTCCCGGTCCTGCAAGAATTCAGTCGTCACTTGGGGCTGGCACTCTGAGTCCAGATCAGACCCTGCATTGGGAGCTCAAGTCTCAGACCTTACAGCATGAGCTCAGATCTCAGATCCTACAGCAGGAGCTCAGATCCTATAAAACAACCCTAAGGATTAAAAACAAGGGGGGGGTGGAGGAAGATGGTGATTCTGCTGGCCTCCTGCCGCTTCACCCGGCAGGGAGAAGGCAGTGGCTGGTGCAGTGACATCCCCAGTCCCATGGGTTCCACCAGTGAATTCCTCCTCGAGTTGATGGGAAACAGCGGCAGTGGAGGCAGGAAAGAGCTGCTGCCTGGCAGCGCTGCCTGACCAGCTGTTTTCAGCTGGATCTCTCCATCTTCTCTGTGAAGGGGTAGCCCTTCGTCGCTGCCCAAGGCCACCACTAACATCCCGTAGGTCAAGTCCAAGAGACACCTAAAACCAGACCGAAGCAGAGCATCAGCTTGCAAGCAGAGCCGATAACGGATTTGAGAGGGCAGGGGCACCCGGGAGCATCAGCCTGCTGTTGTTTCCTCTGGTTTACTTTGTTTGAGATCGAACCTGCCACTTCTGTGGTTAAAACAAAGGTTTTCAGAGAAGAGTCAGCATCCAAAACCGTTTGGAAGCTGCCCTTGGCCCTGGCTCAGCCGCCGGAGCTGGGCTCAGCACCTGCAGCTGCCTTCCTGCAGTTACCTGGTGACCAGCGGCTCTGGGGGAGGGAAGCAGGGCTCTAGCAGGAGAAATGCATTTGGATGAGGCCTCATACATGGTGCTAAGGCTGATGAGGCTCTGCCTGCTGCAGGGCCCTGCGGATGCCCGAGTCTGGCAGCAGCAGAGCCCATTCAGGTCCTCCTGCACTCGCTGGATGGGGGTGAAGCACACAGGACGGGTTAAGCTCTCCTTCCTCCCCTCCTTCCCCCTTCCCCTTTCCCCTGCTCCTCCCAAGCTCTGTGCTGGGCAGGATGAGTTTTAACAAGCCCCTTGGTTCTGGTTCTGTGCAATCACAGCAGCACAAGTGCTGCTCTGGCATCTTATCCCCTTGTGTCACTGTGGCTGCAGCAACAGCACTGGTCCCCAGCAGAACTGTCTGTTCTAAAGGTCACTCACAACTGGGGAGGGTGGGGCCCCGGGAGCTGAGGCAGGATGGCATCGAGGGGACCACTGACACCTGCTTCAGGAACCCCAGCTCCAGCTCAGCCTGGGAATGATGGCAGGAGGCTCCAGCAAACACAGCTCCTCCCTGCCTGCAGCAGAGCTCAGCCCCTGGGCAGCAGCAGCATCTCCTCTTCCCCCTCTGCTCTACCCTGCTGATGCCACATCTGGAGTCCTTGGTCCAGTTCTGGGCTCCCCAGTTCAAGACAGACAAATCACTGCTGGAGAGAGAATCCAGAGGAAGCTGTGAGGATGAGGAGGGGATTGATTGGAGCATCTCTGAGTGAGGGAAAGGCTGAGAGGGAGCTCTGGGGCTGTTCAGCTGGAGCACAGCAGCTGAGATCAGTGCTGGGGGGCAGGAGGATGGAGCTAGACTCTGGTTCCCAGTGACAGGACAAGGGGCAGTGGACACAAACTGGGACATGGGAGGCTCTACATGAATGTTAAGGAAAACCCTGATGTGCTGGGAGGGTGCTGGAGCCCTGGTACAGGCTGCAGTCCCTTCATTGAAAGGGGCTTCCAGTGCTCCTCTGGTGGAGCCGCCTGTCTGCCCCATCCCCAGGGGTGTGCCTCATCCCCAGGTGTTTCCCATCCCCAGGGGTGTGCCCCATCTCCAGGTGTTCCCCATCCCCAGGGGTGTGCCCCAGCCCTGCTTATCAGGGCAGCCAGTCTGGGGCTGACCTCTCCTTCGGGACTGCTGTGTTCACAGAGAGGCTGCTGGCTGCAGGTAAGGGCTCCTCTAGGGGAGCTGGGGCTGCCTGGGGAGGGGTGTTGTAGGGACTGTGCCATAGCTGTTGGGGTGTTGCTGTTGGGCTGTTGCATTGGTTTCTCTGGATGCTTTTCTCCCTGTGGCTGCCCTGTGTGTCCCCAGGTTGCAGCAGCTGCAGTCCTGGCTCTGGGGTTTGTTCTGAGCTGGTGCTTGGATGCCCTGGGGAGGAGGAGGTGCCCTTTGGAGCATGGGGGTGGTCAGGGCTCTAGAGGGAAGGACCAGCTATTTCAGTGCTGTTACAGGAACAGAGTCTAAAACCGAAGCAGGAGGGCTGAGCCCCCTGGAATGACCAGGGGTTGCTTCAGTTGTGAAGGTTTGCTCAGGCACTTTGTGTGAGGAGCTCTGAAGTATCTGCTGAAGTTCTTCTTCTTTTGAAGTTCCGTTTCTCTTTGTAACTGGCAGCCTAGAAGGACTCGGGTCCTGCAGAGGGTTTGCAGGAGCTGCCCTGGCACTGCTCCCGTACCTCTGTGCAGCAGCTCAGCCTTGGAGGCAGCTCCACACTGGGGAATCAGCAATAGGAACAAAACCTACTGGGGTTCCTGCTCGGAGCTTGAACCCCCAGTTATAACCTTGGCTCTGAGGGGAAAGAAACAGGAGTTTCAGCTTTGGGACCAATTAAAAGTCTCTGCGAGCCAAACCCTGCTGTGGGACAGAGAGGCTGGGCTGGGCTGTGGCCCTGTGAGCAAATGCCATGTGAGGAGGCTGCTGCTCAGGCACAGAGTAGCAACTGCCAGGCTCATCCAGCTAATCCGGTGCCGACTTTATGGATCAGGGACTTGCTGGGGGATCCTCACCCGGCTGGCGGTTCTGTGCGCGCTGTGCTTGGCCACAACTGGCCACCCCCTCCGCGCAGTGCGGAGAACAGAGCCCGTGCGGAGCGGAGGTGGACGGGTCAGTCCCGCACTGCTGCCGGAGCACAAACATCTGGAGAAGGGGCCGCAGAAAGGAAACCTCTCCCGGTCTGGGGCGGGAAGCTGCGAGCGTCAGCAGAGCGGTGTCGGTGCGGGAAGGGCAGCCCCGAGCCCCGGCGGGTGCTGGGTGAGGCTGAGCGCAGCGGCTCCCAGCCCGTCCCGTCGCGGCTGCCTCCCCCCGCAGGCACAGGAGCAGGGCTGCCGAGTCCTTGCTGTGCCTGTAGCCCCTCGGCTGCCATCAGTCCAGCGCCTCCCCCGAATGCTGGAGCTCTGGCCTCTGAGAAGTCAGCGATGCGAAGTCCCTCTGACCGGGGGCTGCCGCTGGAGCCGGCGCTCGCCCGCCGCTGCCTGCACTGCAGCGGGGTGGAAACCTGCGGGCACGGAGCTGAGAGGCTGCTCCTGCTGGAGGGAAGGGCTGGCCTGGGAGCGGGGCTGCTGCAGCAGCCGGGCTCTCCGAGCCTTCTCCTCTTGCACTGTGTCCCACCAGGGGCCCCCTCCTGGATCCGGGCTTGGGTCTGTGGTACCGAGCGGCTGGGCTCTCACACCCTGCCAGCAGGTGCCAGCCCGCAGCTTGGAGAATCATCTGGCCTTAGTTTTAAGGGGAAGCAAAATGGTTTGAAGCTGGAGAAGAGCAGAGTGAGGCTGGACAGGAGGAAAAAGCTCTTGAGTCTGAGGGTGGGGGGATCCAGGCTGCCCAGGTCCCGTCCCTGGAGCCATTCAAGATCAGGCTGGCTGGAGCTCTGGGCTGGGAAGTGCTGGCCCTGCTGGGTGCAAGGGGGTTGAACTGGATGCCCTTTGGAAGTCATTTTTAACCTAACACAGTCCAAATAGAAGATCCAGCTGCTGGGTGCCCCAGCGAGAGGTCAGTGAGCGCAGCTCTCTGCGGTGCTGGCCAGGGCAGGGAGCCGGAGCCAGCCTGGGGCTTCCAGCTGCACTGAGGCTTTGTGCTGAGCCTGCAGGCTGCCTGACCCGTGGCCCTGTTTCCTCCATCAGCGTTTTCTGTGAAGAGTGTTTGCTCTCTGGGGCAGGGCTGGTGTCCCCACGCGGTGACCCGAGCCCTCTGTCCCCGGGTGCCCTTGCTGGGCAGTGACCCCATGTATGGAAATGGAGACCCAGTTGGACTGCAGATGAACGTCAAAAATCCCAGGCTGCCTTCAGGACCCTTTTGGGAGCCAAGGATGTGATGGATGGGGTGTCGCTCTGAGCAAACACCCGTGTGGCTGGAGCTGCCGGGGAGGGCTCTGCGCGGTAGGGTTGGCACTGGGGAGCACAGAGCTGGGGCTGCTGACACCCGGGCTGGAGCAGCTCCAGAAGCTGCACATCCAGGTGTCTCTGCTGGTTGCTCTGATCTCGCATCGCTGTGATTGATGGGGATAATGGGGCTAGGAAAGCAGAGCAGCTGCCTTTGTTCTGTGTGCTGCAGCCCCGGGTGTGTTGGCCAAAACTCTTCAGGGAGCTTTGCTTCCCTTAACTTGCACAGAGCCCTCGAGCTTTGCACAGGGTGGTGAGAATGGGGTGGTTAAAGGTGCTGAGATGGAAGGATTGCTGCTGCCTAGGCCGAGGGGAGCATCTCCCAGCTGAGGAGAGGCTGAGGGAGCTGGGAAAACAGGGGCCTGAGGGGTGACCCCATGGATGTTGATCAATATGGAAAGGGTGGGTGTGAGGAAGATGGAGCCAGGCTCTGCTCAGGGGCACCCAGTGACAGGACAAGGGGCAGCGGGTGTGAGCTGGAGCAGAGGAGGTTCCACATCAGTGTGAGAAGGACCTTGTTGGCAGTGAGGGTGCCAGAGCCCTGGCAGGGGCTGCCCAGGGGACTTGTGGAGTCTCCTTCTCTGGAGCCATTTCAAACCCTCCTGGCCATGTTCCTGTGCAACTGGATGTAGGGGATCCTGCTGTGGCAGGGGGATGGTACTGGATGGTCTTCTGAGGTCCCTTCCAACCCCTAATGATCTGTGATTCTGTGCTGCAGCCTCCCTGGGGAACAAGCAGCCCAGTGTTACCGGCTTTGTGTTGACTTCAAGCCCAAGCTGGGCTCACAGAAGTCTGATCTGGATGGAATCAGTACTTCTCTTCCTATGTGTGGGGGGGGGGCTTCAGTCTTTCACAGCCTGGGGAGGGGGTTTGGATGCTGTGCAACAGGCTCTGCTGTTTGGGATGGGGAGAGCAGTGCTGTTGGGTCTCGGTGCTGCTGGGAGAAGAGCAGAGCCCCACACAGCTCCCAGAGCCTGAGGGAACATCCGATAGGACTCGGTGTGTTTCTGCTCAGCAGAGCAATCTCCCCATCCACTTTGTCTATGGCAGCATCTGGAACAGTCTGGAGACTTCTTTTTCCACTGGAAAAGGTTCATTTCTGAAACAAACCCTCCGTAAAAAGGGGGGGTTCTGCCGAGGGCCCTTCTCAAACGCCTCGCTAGGCTGGGAGTGACTTGCAGCTGGAAGCCAGTTAAGTTACGCTGGGGGCAGAGCCAAGAGGAGGCTGAAACTGAGGGGGCCGTGGAGGCGCTGGGGGAGATGCTCCTGGCTGTCCCGGCAGGAGGGAGCGGCGCAGCCTGGTTTTGCAGTGAAGCCATAGAGCCCATTGCCTGCCCCTTCTGGACCGCAGAGCGCTGGGGCTGGGAAGGGACCTGGAAAGACCATCCAGTGCAGCCCCTGTGCTGTGAGCAGGCTGTGTGTTGGGTTTCTCCTCTCCCCTTCCCTGAAGTAGGTGAAATATCTGCTCGAGAAGGCTTCACAGGCACCAAGTGAGGAGTGGGGTGTTCAAAGCAGATGGGACATCTACACGGAGTGCTGGGGGAGGGAAGGGATAGGCTTCCCTGCCAGCTGGGAGCAGCGGGTTCAGTCCGCCCGCGGTACCCACGGGCTGAGCTCAAACAGTGCCTGGAAGGCCACGGGCGTTCCTGGCTGCGCCGTGTTTTCCTTGGCCACTTCGCTGGCAGAGAGCCTCCCCGCTGCTGGATAAAGCCCTGGTTTTAACTGGGTGAATGAAGCTGTGCGGGAGCGGGGCCGGCGGGTTTGCCCTTTGCCGGGGCTCCGCAGCCCATCCCAGGGAGCTCGAGAGCCCGTCCAGTCCCTCTGCCACAGCAGGATCCCCTGGATCCAGTCACAGAGCATTAGGGGTTGGAAGGGAGCTCGAGAGATCACCCAGTTCTGCTACAGCAGGATCCCCTAGATCCAGTTGTGCAGGAATCCCTGCAGGGCTGCAGTTGCTGAGAGTCTGTCCAACAGCTGTAGGGTTGTGGGGGACTCGTTGCTGTATTGTTCTCCTGGCTCCCCCCCTCACTCCCAGTTCCCCCCTGCTCCTCGCACCGCTAAGCCGGCTTAAATGGGATCCATGTGTGGAGGGAAGGGAGCAGGGCTCGTGGGCTGTAAGGACAGTGTTTGTTGAGGGCTGCACCAAGACTGGAGATGATCATAGAACCATCCAGGTTGGAAAAGACCCCCAGCGTCAGCGAGTCCAACCACCAACCCCACTCTGCAAGGTCACCCCTAGACCAGACCCCCCAGCACCACATCTCAGCAGCTTTGAAACTCATCCAGGAATGGGGACTCAACCCCCACCCTGGGCAGCCCATCCCAGTCCATGACCACTCTCTCCAGGAAGAATCTATCCCTGATGTCCAGCCTGACCCTCTCCTGTTGGAGCTGGAAGCCCTTCCCTCTGCTCCTGTCACTAATGACCTGTGAGCAGAGCCCAGCACCAGCATCTCTGCAGGGTCCTCTCAGAGAGCTGTGGAGCGCGATGAGGGCTCCCCTCTTCCTCCAACTAACCAGCTCCAACTCAATCTCTCCCCATCAGACTGATTCTCCAGCCCCTCCCCAGCTCTGTTGCCCTCAAACATGATGCAGCTGCTTCTCCGTGGCTGGTGGCTGACTCTGCTCCCCGGCTCACTGGGCTGTTTGTGAGGAGGTTACAGAACCACTTTCCGTCTCCCTGCTGTGATTTTGGGGATGAAACCCCCAGGGATGGGATGAATGTGGTGAATTAGTCGAGAGGTGCCAGCTGCAGGTGGAGCAGTAACTGAAGCTACCATCTGGCTGCCTAACTCTGGCTGCCTCATGGTCCAGGAGGTCCTGTGGTGAGCGGAGCATCGCGGGCCTGGGATACCCTGGCCAGGGAGAGGGTGGCTCCGCTTGCATGGAATGTGCCTTGTGATGTCCCGAGCTCTTGTTCCAGTGGCTCCAGTGGGTTGTGGAGCAAGTTGTCTGTGCTGCTGCAGAGGTCTGCCAGCTCCAAGGGCCCTGAGGGGCGATGCTCTGGCAGGGGGACAGGCTGCAGTCATGCAGCAGCATCAGAGCTGCCTTTGTGAGCAGCGCATCCTGCCCTGGGGTTACGAGGGGCACAGGAGCCTGTTCATGACCCTCCCGCAGCGCTGCACGTGCAGGGCTTGTCTCTTGAATTCACAGCTCAGCCAGCGCAAGCAGCAGAGCTGCCGTGAGAAAGACTTTCCAGCTCCTGCAGGGTGCCCCTGGCCCGAGCCAGCTCTGAGCTGGGATGGAGACAGCCCCTGCTGCATCAGTGGGAGGAGGGTGGCGGTGCTGCTGTGCCCTTCGCACGGCCTGGCCCATCCGTGTGCAGCCCCATCAGCCCCGTTGGCTGTGACCACTGCAAGGGACCAGGGCTCTTGGAGTGAGGGGTGGGAATCACCAGAGCAGGGGCTGTGTCTGGACCCCAAACCCACTCTGCAGCCGGGACAGGGGGAGCGCTTGGTGCTGGCTGGGAAGAGCAGGAATAGCTGGGGGGTGAAGGCGGTGCCGGTCCCAGCACGGACTGAAAGAGCCGCAGTCACTGACCCAGCATGTGCAGCCCTTGCCGAGCTCTTCGGGAGGCAAAACCCCTGTTCAGCTGATCAAAACCCTGCCTGGACAAAGCAAAGGAGGCGCTGGGCTCTTCCGAGCCTGCAGAGGCCCCGAATCCCATTTCATGCTTGGAGGTCCTGGCTGGGGAGCGGGGTGGGCAGGGCTGCCTGGCAGCAGGAGCTCCCCCCGCCGAGCTCTGAGGTCCAGGCAAAGCGGGTTGGAGTGTTTTTCCCCTCGAGGAAACTTTTATCAGGGAGCAGATGGTGCTAAGAAGCTGTCGAAGCTCAATGTCACCTCAGCTAATCCTCTGCGAAGTCCTGAGGTTTCTCCGAAGGCTGCGGCTGCCAACTTCGCCGCCGCACGGAGCGAGTCCTAGTTTGGCAAGAGGGGCCGCGAGCCAGAGAGTTGGGAGTCGCTGCAGGGCTTTTGCAATAACAAACACGAGTCCTGCGGTCGAGGGGGAATGTTCGGGGCTCCAAAGGGAGCTCTGAGGCTCTTTGGAAGGTGGGAGGAAGAGTCGGGATAGAAACTGGAGGAACGCGTGCTGAGGAAAGTGAGAGAAGAGAAAAGCCCACCTGAGCTTTCCTTCTGCTGGATTTGTTAGCTGTGAGGTTCCAGAAGCAAGGAATCCCAGATCTGGGATCCATTAGGGATCGGAAGGGACCTCAAAAGATCACCCAGTCCCATCCCCCTGACAGAGCAGGATCCCCTAGATGCAGTCACAGAATCACAGAGCATTTGGGACTGGAAGGGACCTTGGAAGATCATCCAGTCCAGTCCCCCTGACACGCAGATCCAGTTGCACAGGAACAGTCCAGGAGGGTCTGAAATGGCTCCAGAGAAGGAGACTCCACAAGCCCCCTGGGCAGCCCCTGACAGGGCTCTGGCACCCTCACCATAGTAGCTGCGCTCAGAAGTCCAGCTCCTACTGGACGCCCTCACCAGGATCAAGGTCCTTCTCACACTGAGGTGGAACCTCCTCTGCTCCAAAAACCCACCTGGCCATGTTCCTGTGTGACTGGATCTAGGGGATCCTGCTGTGTCAGGGGGATGGGACTGGGTGATCTTTCAGGGTCCCTTCCAACCCCTGTGGTTCGGTGTCGTTCCCACCCGGTCCCCGGCTCGGTGCCGAATTAGCTCCAGCAGCTGGTGAGGTCCCCATCTGCAAACACCCGATTTCTTATTCAATACCCAGATTTCCAAATGAGATAAATGATCTATTTCCATGCAGCGCCAGCCCAGCTGCTTCCATCGGAGACTTCAACAAAGCCCTGAGCCGCTGTCACACATGTTTGCTCGTCGCTCCCAACCCCTAATTCTTATAAATAATTAAATCAGCGGCGCTTGTGCAAACAAACAAGCCAAGTGATTATGTGGAAGCTCCAGATTCCAGACCGAAAGGAAGATGAAAGGAGTAGCTCACGTACATACCTGGGAGAAGGAGAGCGTTGGGTGACAAGAGCACAGGCAGCACTAGAACGTCCTGCAAGCAGCTCAGGCCCTTTCATCTCCCACTTAAAGCCAGTGACAACCACCAGCAGAGCTCAGAGGACAGCAGAAGGAGCCCTGCAGAGAGGGAGTTCAGGGGAGCTGTGTGGAAGCGTGAGGGTGGGACAAGTTGTCTGTGTGGCCAGTGTGGAAGGGGAGGTCCTGGAAGGAGCTGATGATGCCTCAGATGATGGCTGTGGGGATGGGAAGGAGCAAACAGGTGAAGTTACCTGAGGTGAAGCACCAGCAGCAGCAGGGAGGGGATTGTCCCCCTGCCCTCAGCACTGGGGAGGCTGCACCTTGAACACTGGGGCCAGTTTGGGGCACCTTGGGACAAGGGAGACATCAAGGGGCTGAAGTGAGGGCAGAGGAGGGGAAGGGCTGGAGAATCAGTCTGATGGGGAGAGATGGAGAGAGTTGGGGCTGGTTAGTTGGAAGAAAAGGAGGCTGAGGGGAGACCTCATTGCTCTCTGCAAGGATGCTGTGGAGATGCTGGTGCTGGGCTCTGCTCACAGGTCATTAGTGACAAGAGCAGAGGGAAGGGCTTCCACCTCCAGCAGGGGAGGGTCAGACTGGGCATCAGGAAGAGATTCTTCCTGGAAAGAGTGGTCAGGGACTGGGATGGGCTGCCCGGAGTGGGGGTTGAGTTCCCATCCCTGGATGAGTTTAAAAGTCACTGAGATGATGTGCTGGAGGGTCTGCTTTAGGGATGACCTTGCAGAGTGGGGATGATGGTTGGACTTGCTGATCCTGGAGGTCTTTGCCAGCCCGAGTGGCTCTGTGACAGTGCTGCTGGAACTGTCTCTTGGTGGTTCTGGACAGTTCATGGCTGTCAGGAGATGCCTCTAACAGCCTGTGGGTGCTGTCTCAAAGGGGAGAACAATTTCCCCTCTGAAACCCCTGGATTGGTTTAGAACTGAGCGATGATGGTGGTTGGAGGGGGTGGAGTTGCTGAGGCAGATCTAATCAGCAGCCAGGCAGCCCTAGGGCCACCGGAGCCTTTTCTCTCTCCCTCTCTCGGCCACTCCAAGTGTTATTTCTGGAAACCAAGAGTCCCCGGGCACGGGGTACTTTCGCTGTGAGTGACTGCAGGCTGGGAGATGATTCACTGGAGCCGCGGTGTCATTTCCAGAGCAGTCACCTCCCTCAGCTGGGCTCCTGGCAGAACAGGGCGCCTGGACAGCGGGTGCAGAGGTGGGCGTTCGCTGCGCCTTGTTGGGGTTCATTACTGCCACCCCTCTTATTTCAGCTCCATCGCCTGACACAGTCATTACCTGCTCCAGGGGCATCGTTTCTAAAAGGATCGGGAGCCTTCTGCCACCTGTCGTGTCGGCGGCGCGTCCCCGCTGCCCCTCCACCGTGCGGGGCGGGGGGGCGGGAGCCCTGGAGCCGCTGCTTCTCCGGGGCTGCTCTGACCTCGTGAGTGGGTGTCCCGCAGTCGGGAGCGGGGCTGGCGGGGCTGTGGGGTTTAGTAGTCCGCGGTGGCACCGGCTCTTCCCAGGCCGCACTTCCCGGGGGTCCTGCACAGCGGGGTGGGACCGCTGGGGCTCCTGCCGAGTGTCAGCGCAGCCGCTGACGGGGCTGACGAGTGTCAGCTCCAAGTCACAAGTCAGTGCTGGGGCCCCGAGGGCTGCGCTGCTCCTCCTTCAGCCTCTGCTCAGCCCCCAGTCTGTCCTGCCGGCATCGACTTGGTCTGGGGCATCCTGCTGTGGTGGGGGGATCGGACTGGGGGATCTCTTGAGGTCCCCTCCCATCCCTAATGCTCTGTGACTAGATCTAGGGGCTCCTGCTGTGGTGGGGGGACTGGACTGGGTGATCTTTCGAGGTCCCTTCCAATCCATCATCTTCTGGGACTCTGTGGCTGGCTCTAACGAGAAGAAGGTCCCCAGGACCCCAGTGGGTAAGCTCTAGGCTCTGTGTTGATGAGCAGCATCACAGGCACCCCTGTGTCCTTGTGCCTGCTGAGAAGAGCTGTTCTGGAGCTCTGTGGTGGCCAGAGCTGGGCACAGGGAGGTTCTTCACTTTGCTGCAGCCCGGAGACGCTGTCTCGGGGTCTCGGGCACAAAGGCAGGAGCAGCGCTGCCCCACAATTTACAGATGGGTTTGTCAGCCCCAGGAGACAAGTGAGCACGGGCTCGTTGTTACTGGTCACCTCTGTGTTCAGCAAACCCCAGGATCACTGAACATCAGGGACTGGGAGGGACCCTGTCTCTCCCGAGCGACAGCCATGGGCCCCCCGTGCCCTTGGTTTTCACGTTTAATGAACTCTGAGCCCCATCTGTGTGAGGAGCGAGGAGTCGATGCGATCAGACCCCGAGCTGTAGATGCTCTGTATGGATCAGGCTGTGAGGAACGAGCAGCCGCAGCGATACCCGATGTTCCGTCACCATTTACAGAGGTGATGGAAAACATTGATCCCGAGCGCCAAGGTGGGAGAGCGTGGGTCATGGCTCCTGGAATCTCAGCTCCCCTGTCCACAACCTTCTGAGGGTGCTGCCATCACTGCAGTGGCACTAGGGTTTTCTCCTCTGGGTGAGGAAGAGGTGGTGTCCAAAGGAAGACCTCATAAAGGTTTCCCTGGCTGCCTGTGGGAAGGGGATGGGGCTGTGATGCTGCTCTTGGCATCCTGTGAGCAGAGACCATCCTGTGCAGGGACTGCACAGGCAGTGGTGCATCTCCCTGCTGAGGACAGGCTGAGGGACCTAGGGAAACACAGGCCTGAGGGGTGACCCCATGGAGGTTGATCAAGATGGGAAGGGTGGGTGTCAGGAGGATGGAGCCAGGCTCTGCTCAGGGGCACCCAGTGACAGGACAAGGGGCAGCGGGTGTGAGCTGGGACAGAGGAGGTTCCACATCAGTGTGAGAAGGACCTTGTTGGCAGTGAGGGTGCCAGAGCCCTGGCAGGGGCTGCCCAGATCCATGCAGGAAGAACCTCTTCTTTCCTTGGGGTGCACTTGACTCACGGGTGCTCTGCAGGATCAGAGCTGCAGGATGCTATCTGCGGAGCATCCCTGGCTGGGGAGAGCCAGCAGATCCAGGCTTTTCATCCCCTAATCCAAACACTGCCTCATCCACAAATATTTGTGTTTCAGAGCCCATCGGGCTGCCAGGAGCTAGCAGGGAGAGAGAAACCCAAACACACTCCGCTTTGAAACTGTATACTAGACATTCTGAGAGCGAAACCTTCCCTTCCAGTAGCTGGTTTCTGCTCTCAAGGGAAAAACAACCCCAGCTCGACCTGGTTCTCTAGAGATGAGGGTGCAGCCACCATTTGACCCTCACAGACCCACCTTGGGGACCTGGGGAGAAGAGAAACAGATCATCCAGTCCCATTCCCCTGCCACAGCAGGATCCCCTAAATCCAGTCATTAGGGAATGGAAGGGACCCCAAAAGATCATCCAGTCCCATCCCCCTGAGTAAATGGGGGCTGTTAACTGCCAGCCCAGCAGCTGCCATTAGATCAACTTTGAGAGCAACAATACAAATCACGGGCTGGCTAATTAGTGCCCCAGGAATTGCAGAGCAGGTCCTGCGACACCCACATTAATAGCAAATGAGTTCATGGTGATTAATGTCATTAAAATAAATGTCAGAGCAGTGAGTAACGGCGGCATGGCCGCTGGATCTATGACAGCTAACGATTCCGGTCTGGGGAAGTCATCCTGTCTCTGCAGGGCTGAAACCCGCGGAGGATTCAAACTTTTCTGCAAGTAATAGCTGTGAAAATGAGGTGTGAGGAGCTGCTCTGAGAAACAGGGCCCAGGGCTGATGGATGGAGGGGCATGAGAAGGCCTGTGGCTTTCCAGCAACAGTAGGGAGGTGACTGTCCCCCTGCACTCAGCACTGGGGAGGCTGCACCTTGGGCACTGGGACCAGTTCTGGGCACCTCAGGACAAGGGAGACATCCAGGGGCTGCAGCAAGGGCAGAGGGGGCAATGGAGCTGGGGAAGGGCTGGAGATGTGATGGGGAGAGATGGAGAGAGTTGGGGCTGGTTAGTTGAAGAGGAGGCTGAGGGGAGACCTCATCGCTCTCCACAGCTCTCTGAAAGGACCCTGCAGAGATGCTGGTGCTGGGCTCTGCTCACAGGTCATTAGGGACAGGGGCAGAGGGAAGGGCTTCCACCTCCAGCAGGGGAGGGTCAGACTGGCCATCAGGAAGAGATTCTTCCTGGAGAGAGTGGTCAGGGATTGGAATGGGCTGCCCAGGGTGGGGGTTGAGTCCCCATCCCTGGTTGAGTTTAAAAGCCGCTTGGATGTGGTGCTGGGGGGTCTGGTTTAGGGGTGACCTTGCAGAGTGGGATTGGTGGTTGGACTTGATCATCTCGGGGGTCTTCTCCAACCTGAACTATTCTGTGATTCCTTGGCTGGAGCAGTGCTTTGTGCCTGATGGTGATTCCAGAGCAGCTCCCACAGGTGTTTGCTCAGGTTCTCCTTGGGCCAGACTTTTTTCCTCCCTGTTTCTTTTTAAAGGAGAGTTTGGGCTTCTGTCTGTGAATTGAGAGTGAGGTGATTTCTCAGATCCACGTGTCCCAGTGCTTGTGTGTGCTCTGCAGAGGTGGTAACTCGGCTCTGTCTGAGCCCTGCAAGAGGGGGCTGGTCTGGGAGCCCTTTTGTTCAGGCAAAGAGATCCTGCAGCAGTGGAGTCACCCCTGCTGCTCCTGAGCCCATGTGTCTGTCTGTGTGGCCACGGTGCCACAAGTGACCTGCGATGGTTTCACTCTTGAGCTGGGAAAAAGGAGTCTGAGGGGTGACCCCATGGATGGTGATCAATGTGTGAAGGGTGGGTGTCAGGAGGGTGGAGCCAAGCTCTGCTCAGGGGCACCCAGTGACGGGACATGTCTCTCACCACCCTCAGCACCAACAGTTTCTTCCTTCTCTCTCCCTTAATCTCACTGGGGTTAGCCAGGGCTGAGCTAACCCTGGCTGGCAAGGGCTGAGTTCAACCCTTTGCCCTGTCCCACAGCCTCTGCCGACAAGTCCCCCCATCCTTCTTATCAGCCCCTTTAGCACGGAGGTCTCCCCAGAGTGCCTCTTCTGCAGCCGAGCTTGCCCGGAGCAGTTTGTGGCAGAGCTGCTCCTCCTGCGCTTCAGGGCAGGAAGGTCCTTGGGACGGGCAGGGGAAGAGACGCCGAGCACGAGGGACGAGACCGACCGCTGGTGCCGGGGGCTGCTGGTGCCGCGCAGGAGCGGTCGCCCCTTGCTGTGCGGCAGCGTCCTGGGGGATGAGGGCGGGAGGAAGAGCCTGTGGGTGACGCGGTTACTTGCCAAGCAGAGCGTTCGCCGGTCACGCCACGGCCGGTGCTGTGGTGACGCAAGGTCTGATTAACGAGATGGCACGGGGAGGAGCGGCACAGATCCGCTGAGTGTGCGCTCTGCCGCCGCTGAGGTAGTGATGCTGCAGCCGCGGAGCGCCGGGCTCAACCCTGGGAACGCTGCTGGGCTGCACAGGGGGAGCAGGGGCTGGACCCTCCTGGCCATGCTCCTGTGTGACTGGATCCAGGGGATCCTGCTGTGGCAGGGGGTTGGGACTGGATGGTCTTTGGAGGTCCCTTCCAACCCCTAATGCTCTGTGGTTCAGACTTAGGCCCTGGATCTCATTTGTCAGCTGCAGCACCTGGGTATCTCCAGTCATTTCCATGGTTTGGGCAGCTGTCCTCACCAGGTCTGTGTGGAAACCTGCAGGAGTCCTACTGGGCCTCCCACCACCATTTGAGTGGAGCCCTAGACAGCTCTGTGAGCTGGAGCTTTGGAGCCGACCTCAGCTCTCTTGATGAGCTGCTCCTGGGACTCTGTTAGCACCTCACACCTGAGCTGTCCCCGTCAGGTTGTTGCTGGAGCAGGTTCCCCGCTCGAGCTGGTCCAGTTGTCTGCTGAGAACAACCCGCCGTCAGTCCTGTGATGTGAGTGTCGGGGGCTGCTTCCTCGGGGCTGTCTGTGCTGGACAGCCTGGTGGTCCTCAGTGTTTCATGCAGCGTTGGAGTCCTTTGGGCTCCTTTGAGCTCGGCCTGGGGCTGGCACCCCCGCAGTGGCCACAGCCAGACCCCGCTCTGGGGCTGGCAGCAGGTCCTCAGCTCCGGCAGTGCTGAGGGGAGGAAACGGGCGGGGGAAAACAGCCCTTTTCACACGAGCTGGAGCAGCAGGATGAGGAACCACAGCCTCCCCGCACGAGGAGGCTACCGGGGGCTGCGTGGGGTCACAGCCCTGGGCTGTGCCCGGAGCCGGCTCCATCGCCGCATCTTCCGCTGCAGTCTGAGCAAAGTCTGCCCGCAGGCAGAGGCTCCTTCTGCCTTAACCCGGGACATCAAACGTGTCTTGTGTGATCGGTGCTGCCCCGGCAGGGAGTTCTTTGCAGTTTCTGGTCACGCAAGGAGCCGCAGCTCTCACAGGCTGGATTCACAGGAATGCAGCCCTGCTGCTAGGGAGCAGCTGGAGGACACCCTTAAATAGGGCAGGAATCCTCCTCACAAGCTGTTTCATGTTATGGTGATGGTTTAGAGATGGAGATAAATCCCTGCTGACCCGCGTGACCCGGCTGGCAAGCGAGGACAGGCTCCTGCCGAGCCTGGACCTGGGCTCTTGTAACGTCTCTGAAGCTAGGGGAGCATCCCTCCCTCCTCACCGACAGGACTGAGTTCAAAGGGAATTGAATCTCGTTCTCTCGCAGCTCAAATCTCCCTGGGTCTGATTCTTTCCACTCTCTTTGTAGAAACCGTCCTCATTCTTGCTGCAAAGAGCAGATCCTGCTCGCGCTGAGACACCCGGTCGGGAACCACTGAGCCCTGACCCAGCCCGGAGAAGGTTCGGAGCTGGGACGTGACAGGACACAAGCTCCTGGCTGCGAGCGCAGGGGGTGCTGCTCCTGCTTGGCAGGGGTGTGGAGCGGGGGAGTAGGGAATCTGCTTTTGGATGCCTCGGTGACCCCACCAGCACACCCCTGTGCCAAACCTGCTTGAGCCGGTCCTTGTCACTGGGCAGCTCTTGGCTGTCCCTGGGGCTGAGAACCAGCCACCCCTCAGCTGCTCGGGCTCCTCCAGACCAAACCTCGTTCCAAACCGGAGCGGGATGCTGAGGGACTGCCCTGAGCACAGCAGCTGAGGAGGGTTGTGGCAGGTTGTGTTCGAGCCCCGATGCCCTTCTCGTTCCTTGCCGTTTGCTTCAGCACCGCTGTGCCTGCAGGAAACCTGCTGTGACACCGCAGTCCGCTCTGGGACACCCGTGAGGGATGTCCCACAGAGGCTCCCAGAGAATCCCCCTTTGCTGAGAACTCCCCTGCTCACGCTTCAGGCTCTTCCAGAGGTAGCTCAGAGATCGCCTCCCCTTGCAGGGCCCCCACGCTGTGGGAGCCTGACCTCCTGCTTCTATTGTTGAGCGTTTACGGGCTCCACAGAAGGGTTTTCCAGCAGAGCCACTTACCCCAGACGTTCACACGCGGGTTGCTAACGTTCCCCACGTTGGGTCAAACTGCTGCCGAGGCAGCTCTGCGTGGGGTTGGCTCTCGCAGGCAGTTGTGCTACCGACAGAGAACCCGTGGGGTGAAGGGTGAGGAAGGGGATGGCCTGCTGTGGGAGCTGGGTGCTCTCAGTCACTAACCGCTAGGGATTGGAAGGGACCTCGAAAGCTCATCCAGTCCCATCCCCACAAAACAGCAGGATCCCCTAGATCCAGTTGCACAGGAACAGCCCAGGAGGGTTTGAAATGTCTCCAGAGAAGGAGACTCCACAACCCCCCTGGGCAGCCCCTGACAGGGCTCTGGCACCCTCCCTGGGAAGAAGGTCCTTCTCACATTGATGTGGAACCTCCTCTGCCCCTTGTCCTGTCACTGGGTGCCCCTGAGCAGAGCCTGGCTCCATCCTTCTGACACCCACCCTTCACATCTTGATCAACATCCATGGGGTCACCCCCTCAGGCTCCTTTTTCCCAGCTCCCTCAGCCTCTTCTCAGCATTATCTCTGTGCTGGGCTCTCTCCAGCAGCTCTGTGTCCTTCTGGACCTGCAAAGACCAAGCATGGGGGTGCTTATTGCTTTTCGGGTTTGGGAAGGAGGTTAGGGGAGCTCTAAGCACACTGTGCCCCCACTGCCTCCAGGGCTCTCCAGTTTGTCCCCAGTGCAGCGGGGGGCTCTGGCCCCGCTCCCCGGTGGGTGTGCGGGTGAAGTAACCAGTTCTCTAAGAGAGCTCCCACAGCCGTGCCGCTCCCTGCCCAGCTTTTCTTGCTGCTCCGTGTGCAGAGCACAGAGAGGTTTATTCCACACCCCTCCCGCTGCCTCGTCCCCCCAAGTTCTGTGCAGGTTTCAGCAGGCGACAGCAGCAGCCTGTGTTGAATTGCCGACTGTTCTGAGCCCACCGAGCCCGGGGCTTTTCAAATCGCTCTGAAGTATGTGCCCGCTGCTGCTGCAGGAGCAGTTCCTCAGCCCCTCTTGTGCTCTTAGCTCTGTTGGACGGCTTCGCTGGTGACAGCCTCCCCCAGGAGCCGCTTCGGCCGCCCAGCAGTTGCCGCGGTCAGGCTGCCGATGGGCTGTCTAGACGAGCCGCCTTCAGGGGAGCCCCGCTCCGCTGGCTCCTCTTGGGTTACGAGAGCAGCTTCTTTCATCTCGGGTGGAAACGTGCCCGCGGAGAAGGGGAAAGAACAGCCTGCTGTGGCGGCTCTTGTGTAGCAGCCCCCTTTCTTCTGGGCAGGGCGTTTCCATTTCCCTCCATGGATATATTTCCAGCCTTCCCCTCAGGTATTGGGTTTCCTGAAGGAAAAGGGTGAGGGGAAAGTGCTGAGCCCCTCAGAAAGAGCCTGCGTGGAGCACAGCCCCAGCTGTGCAAACACTGGGCACTGCTGGAGCAAGGAAGCTGGAACCCACCTGCGTCGGGCGCTCCCAGCTCAGCCGTCCAGTCTGAGGGGCAGAGCCAGTGTGGCTCTGGTCACGGTGCTGGTAGGGCCAGGTCATAGAACCATCAGGGTTGGAAAAGATCTTCAAGCTTATCTAGTCCAACCGCCCAGCCTACAACCCCCAACCCGTCTCCTCAACCACCCTGTCTGTATGGTTGTTGTGACTGGATCTAGGGGATCCTGCTGTGATAGGGGCATTAGACTGGGTGATATTTCGAGGTCCCTTCCAGGAACCATCCATTGCTCATCTTACAGGACATCCTTGATTTTCAAAGCTGAAGAGACCCACCCCCCTCAGCTCCAGAAGAACAACATCCTTCAGCTCATCCTTGGGAGGAGAGTATTTTTCTTTCCCTACTGCTTGCTTTTGGTCACAGAGTCCCAGAACATGATGAATTGGAAGGGACCTCAAAAGATCACCCAGTCCAGTCCCCCTGCCACAGCTGGATCCCCTGGATCTAGTCGTTAGGGATGTGAAGGGAACTCAGAAGACCATCCAGTCCAGTCCCCCTGCCACAGCTGGATCCCCTGGATCTAGTCGTTAGGGATGTGAAGGGAACTCAGAAGACCATCCAGTCCAGTCCCCCTGCCACAGCAGGGTCCCTTGGATTAGGGACTGAAAACAACAGCAGAAGGCTTCTGTGATGCTCCACCGCCTTCATCGCCTCCGTGGCTCTGCACTGGACTGTGGCAAGCAGCTGATCGATTCCTGACGCCCCGCAGGAGGACTTGCTGCCCAAACCAGTAACGCCAGTAGGAAGGCAGACCGGTTCGCAGCAGCAGGGCGAGGGGGCGCATCCGCCCCGTCCGCCAGCAGCAGCGACGCCCGAGCGCCCTCGCCCTCCGTGCCCGACGTTAGCCCCCTCGATCCCCAGCGGCTCTAATCAGTGGATTTACATTGGACTCCCGGCGCTGCAATTGCCCCAACTGGAAGCGCCGGCCGCCGAAATGAGTCGGAGCGGGTCCCTGTGGAAGCCACCGCGGCGCCGCCGAGGACTAATTAGAGCGCGAATGTTCTTCATCGGGCGCTAATGGGGGGATTGTGATGCCGCCAGCCCGCCTGCTTTTCTCTCTGTGTTAAACAGCCACGCGAGCATTTCACCTCGTCTCACTGTTTATTTAAGCAATTCATTAAGGGAGGGGGGTATTCTGCATTCATTAGGCTTTTAATTGGGCGATCGTATTCCCGGTGGCCTGAGCATCTACATACGTCCAGCCTCCCTGCTCGGCTCTCCTGCCTCTTAACTACCCAATGTTCCTGAAGGCGCACGCGGGGAAGGAAACGGACCGCTAAGTGCTGCGAACGACCCGACTTGATTAGGGCCTGAAAACCGGGGGCCGGGCTGGGACCTCGGCTGCGCTCCTCTGGAACTGGGGAGGTTCCATGTCAATATCAGAAGGACCCTCTTCCCGGTGAGGGGCTGCCCAGGGGTTGTGGAGTCTCCTTCTCCGGAGAGGTTTCAGACCCTCCTGGCCATGTTCCTGTGCGACTGCATCTAGGGGACTCTGCAGTGGCAGGGGGATGGACTGGATGATCCTTCGAGGTCCCTCCCAACACTTAATGTTCTGGGATTCTGTGAAAGGCAAGCAAAGCGTGTCAGCGGTGGGGGGGGTGGGGGTGGTGTCTCTCCTGCCTCCCGCTGACAGCCTCCATTCTTTGTGCTCAGCATCCTTCGGTAGCCCCCCCAACATGTTTCTCCCCCGACCTCCCAAGCTCTTTGGTTTCGCTGGGAAGGTCCAGGCAGTGATGACTCCAGACCTCACCCTGCACAGCATCCTGTGCAAACCCCTCCAGCACGTCCCCCGTGGGTTTACTCCTCTCTCCCAGGGCTAATGGCCCTGGCAGGGACGGTGCCTCTGGATTGAGCACTTGGCAGAGCACATTTCCTTTGCTCTGTGAATTCCAAGCTCCTCCAGATGAAGGTGAGTTATCCTTCCAGTCCATATTCAGATCACAGCCCTTCAGGTTTCATTCTTTGAACTTCCTTTTTGTTCAGGACTGTGTGTGTCAGGCCCTGGGCTGGGCTGCCCAGAGTGGGAGTTGAGTCCCCATCCCTGGATGAGTTTAAAAGCTGCTGAAATGTGGTGCTGGGGGATCTGGTTTGGGGTGACCTTGCAGAGTAGGGCTGGTGCTTTGACTGGATGATCCCAGGGGTCTTTTCCAACCTGGATGACTCTCTGATTCCAGCAGAGGAGACGTGTCTGTAGCTCTTGAGGAGGAGTCCAGACAGCCCTGGGTGGCAGAAGAGTGAAAAAGCAGAGATGAGACAACAAATCAGGACAGAATTCTGGAGGAGTTCTCGCTGCTGTTCATGACACCCCGGGGAGCTGTAACAGTCTCTGCTAATATCAGTTGTCGCTGAACACTGGCAGATAACCAGGACTGAAAATCAGGGTGAACTTGTGATTCTAAAAGGAGAAAGTTCCTATTATCCGTCTACTCCTGCCCATCCATCCAAGTCTTGAAGCCCACTCTTATCCTCTTGGTCTCTGGGGAAGGACACAGAGCTGCTGGAGAGAGCCCAGCGCAGAGCCACAGGGGTGATGGAGGGAGGGGAGCATCTCCCTGCTGAGGAGAGGCTGAGGGAGCTGGGGCTCTGGAGCTGGGAAAAAGGAGCCTGAGGGGTGACCCCATGGATGTTGATCAAGATGTGAAGGGTGGGTGTGAGGAGGATGGAGCCAGGCTCTGCTCAGGGGCACCCAGTGACAGGACAAGGGGCAGCAGGTGTCAGCTGGAGCAGAGGAGGTTCCACATCAGTGTGAGAAGGACCTTGTTCCCAGGGAGGGTGCCAGAGCCCTGTCAGGGGCTGCCCAGGGGGGTTGTGGAGACTCCTTCTCCGGAGACATTTCAGAACCTCCTGGACTGTTCCTGTGTGACTGGATGTCAGGGATCCTGCTGTGTTGGTGGGATGGGACTGGATGATCTTTCAAGGTCCCTTCCAACCCCTAATGACTGGATCTAGGGGATCCTGCTGTTTTGTGGGGATTGGACTGGATGGTCTTTCAAGATCCCTTCCAGTCCCTAATGACTGGATCTAGGGGATCCTGCTGTCCTGCAGAGAGCTCCCTGCTCTGGAAACGCTGTCACAGCAGAGATGAGTGTCAGGTCCATCAGCTCTGGCAGTGCCCGCTGACACTATTAGCTGGATCCCTCAGCCTCTAATGACTGCAGGATGTATTGGCTGCTCTCTGCTTAGCACTTGGGGAGACTTGCAGTTCTCTGCTGGCTCTGTTTATTCATGGAGACTAAGTGGATTACTAAAGGTCATGACTCCACTCCCAAAGTATCAGGGGCCAGTGCTTCCTGCTTTAACAAGCAGAGGACACTGCCTGCACGAGAATGAGGGACCCGCTGCGGCAGAGGCTTCGAGGTTAGAGGGGTTTCCTGCAGCTTCTGCTCTCGGTAGTGAGATCCAGGTGGGGACTGGAGGAACGAACGATGGTGCCTGCTGCTTGAAGGAGAGAGCTGCTGACTGCAGTAATGAATCTGGGGCTTTGGGTTCTCAGAGAGCAGCAAAGAGATGTCTTGTCCTCCCCAGAGCCAGGGAAAGCCCGAGGTGGAAGGGCGGTTGTGTGCAGGGAGGGTTCACAGCAGAGCTGCGCTTTCGTTTCGTGGTCTGAGAGCCACCAGCAAGTCTGTTGTGGGTGAAGGAGACAGGTTCTCTGCTCTTGGGCTCCTCAAGGAGTGTCTGAGCTCAAAGCCTTCTGTCGGGATGTGCCCCCGTCCCAGTGCCTTTGCTGGGGTCACTGCGACACAAGCTGCAGATGCTGCCTCAGTACAATGGGATCCAACTCCTCCTTCCCTCCCCAGCAGGGAGTCTGAGCAACCATCTGCACCACTGGCTCCTGCCAGAAGATCGGGGGTCACCTTCCCGTGTGTTGGAACTGGCTCCATCCTCCTGACACCCACCCTTTCCATGTTGATCAACATCCATGGGGTCACCCCTCAGGCTCCTTCTTTCCCAGCTCCAGAGCCCCAGCTCCCTCAGCAGGAGATGTTCCTCTCCATCATCTCTGTGACTCTGTGCTGGACTCTCTCCAGCAGCTCTGTGTCCTTCTGGAACTGGGGGGCCCACAACTGGACACAAGATTCCATCAGTGGTCTCAGCAGTAGAGGGGGAGGAGAACATCTCTCCATCTCCTAACGACCCCCATTCTGATCCACCCCAGAATCACAGAGTAATCCTGGCTGGAAAGGACCTTCCAGATCACCAAATCCAAACAGAAGGGAAAATTGCCATTGGCCTTTTTGGCCACCAGTGCCCACTGCTGGCTCCTGGCCATCCTGCTGGCCACCAGCAGCCCCAGGCCCCTCTCTCCTCCGTGGCTCTCCAACAGGTCAGTCAAAGAGAGGAGGCAACGTGTTCACTGGGAGGCAAAGCTGCTGGGTCCTTGCTGCCGGTGGGAGGGGGGCAGTCCCGGGAAGGTGCCGACCACCTCTGTCTCAGGAGCCTTCAGTGCTTTAAACTGAAGCCACCACGGCTTTTGGGCTTCGCAGCAGCCGGGGAGCAGCTGGGCTGGGCAGGCAGCAGCGCGAGGCAGAGTCTGGGAGAAGGACAAACGAGAAGGGGCTGCTTTGACTGAAGAGTCAGGTTTGACTCAACCGGCTGCCCCGCGGAGGTTTCACTGGTCCCTGTGAACCACGATCCCTGCAGCCAGGGCGCTGGTGCCCCCGACGCGCCGAGGTCAGGGCGCCCCAGCAGCCTGAGGGACTATGAGATCACTGGGGGGGGGGAAGGTCGTTCCCCAGTTGCAGAGGCTGGATTCTACTCCAGCTGAAATGGGACAGAAAGGTCCCTGTGCTCCTGCCACCACCCAGAGCCCTGCCCCACGGGCTGTAGGGCTGAGCAGTGTCCGCTCCGGGGGGTTCCCTCTGCTCGGCCAAGCCGGTGGGCTCTGCACTCTGGGGAGCCGGGAGACCTTCGCGGAGACCCCTGGGTGGGAGGGCTGCAGAGCCCTGGGGTCTTGGAAGCGCTGGCTGCTCTGTATTTCAGGGTCACGGCCAATCCCTGCTCTCACAGAGCCAGCAGCGCACGGGCGCCAGCTGCAGCCGCCAGATGCCTGCCAGATGTGCTGACAAAGGTCGGTCTGTTTGCCAGGGCACGTGGGAGATGACGGGGAGGGTGCGAAGGGGAATCGCCCGGCCAGTTGTGACTCCTGCTGCTCCTTCCCAGGACCCAGCTGGTTTGTGCAGGTGGAAAAGGAGCTGATGGGGAAACACCAGGGGCAGAGGGAAGGGCTGTGAGTCCCACTGGAGCAGGACCTGGACAGGCTGGAGAGCACAGCTGGAATTTGTGTCCAGTTGTGGGCCCCTCAGCTCCAGAAGGACACCGTGCAGAGCCACAGGGATGAAAGGGTGGTCAGGCACTGGAATGGGCTTCCAAAGAGGTGGCTGAGTTGCCATCCCTGGATGTGTTTAAAGATCGTTTGGATGGGGTGTTGAGGGATCTGGTTTAGGAGGGAACTTGTAAGGTAGGGTAAGCCCAGGGATCTTTTCCAGCCAGAGCAATTCTGTGCTGAAGGGAGGGGAGCATCTCCCTGCTGAGGAAAGGCTGAGGGACCTGGGTGTCTTGAGCTTGGAGAAGAGGAGCCTGAGGGGTGACCCCAGGATGTTGATAAATATGTGAAGGGTGGGTGTCAGGAGGCTGGAGCCAGGCTCTGCTCAGGGGCACCCAGTGACAGGACAAGGGGCAGCGGGTGTGAGCTGGAGCAGAGGAGGTTCCACATCAGTGTGAGAAGGACCTTGTTCCCAGGGAGGGTGCCAGAGCCCTGGCAAGGGCTGCCCGGGGGGTTGTGGAGTCTCCTTCTCTGGAGCTATTTTAAACCCTCCTGTGCAACTGGATGTCAGGGATCCTGCCGTGGCAGGGGGACTGGATGATCTTTTGAGTTCCTTTTCAATCTCTGTGGACTGGACTAGATGATCTTTTGAGGTCCCTCTCAATTCCTAATGACTGGATCTAGGGGATCCTGCTGTGTTGGTGGGATTGGACTGGATGAACTTTCAAGGTCCCTTCCAGTCCCTCATATTCTATGATTTTGTGGTTCTGTGAAAGGACTTGCTGCTTCGGGAGAGCTGCAGCCGTGGGGCTGGGTGTGAAATGCAGGTGCCAGTGCTGGCCTGAGGCTGCTGGGCAATGATAGCCCACCCCACCCCACGCTGTGATGCTGCGGACTGTGTCCCCAGACACCAGAGCAGACAGTTCCTCGCAGCCTTTGCCCAAGCAGGGCCCTGAGAACAGCTCCTGCTCCCCACACTGCTCCGCCGAGCGCTGGCTGGGGCCCGGGCTCCCCGCGAGCATGGATAGGGTGTCACCCACGGTGGAGCTGAAACCCTATAGCAGGGAGGCTCGGCTGGCTCCCGGCTGGCTCCTGCCTGCTCGGTTCCGTGCGGAGCCAACGTCAACAGCAGGGACTGCTCCAGGCTTCTGGAGCCGCAGGCAGCTGCTGTGGGGCGGGTGTTGACTCTGTAAGGTGATAGAGCTGGGACCTGATCGGAACAGGAGTCGCTGTTCACGGGGCTCTTGTTCCACTAAACATGAACCGTCCAAAGCTGCTGACTCAGGGAGTAGCTGGGCTAGCGGGCCACGGGGCTGCGTCATTCGAAGGAGCCAGACAGAGGAGGTTCTGCATCAGTCTGAGACGGACCTTCTTCCCAGGGGCTGCCCAGGGGGTTGTGGAGTCTCTTTCTCTGGAGACATTTCAAACCCTCCTGGCCATGTTCCTGTGCAACTGGATCCAGGGGATCCTGCTGTGGCAGGGGGACTGGACTGGATGATCTTTGGAGGTCCCTTCCCATCCCTGATGACTGCATCCAGGGGATCCTGCTGTGGCAGGGGGACCATCGAGTCCAACCATCAACCCTACTCCACAAGGTCACCCCTGAAGCAGAAGCCCCAGCACCACATCTCAGCAACTTGTAAGCACATCCAGGCCCTGCCCGCTCTCTTCGGGAAGAATTTCTTCCTGATGTCCAGTCTAACCCTCCCTAAACTCCTGAGTCCTTTGACTTCCCAGATGAGTTGCTGTCAAGAGCAGAACTGGGAGCAGCAGAGAGACTCCAAATGAGGGAAATAGAGAAAGTGATGTCCTCGGGCAAGGGGTGAGGTGAGAGGCTTTGGGAAAGGAGCTGAGGGGTCGCTTGGATGAGGGAAGTGATGTCCTCGGGCAAGGGGTGAGGTGAGGGGCCGCTGGGATGCGGTGAGGTAATCCGGAGAGGCTGGAGCAGCTCTGTGCGAGCTGGGTGAATTTATGGGGTGTTTAGGGAGAATTTATGGGGTTTGGACTAAGCCCAGAGAGGAAGCAAATTGCAGACGGGGTTGCGATGCCAAAGCCATCGGAAGGAGCCCCTGTCCGAGGGCTGGAAGCCTCCGCGAGCGCCGTGCGCGGGAGGGAGCCCGGATCCGGCACCGTAAGCGATCCCCGGCGCGGAGGACCCCGGGGTCACGGCAGGGAGAGCTCCCGGCTCCCAGCAGAGCTGAGCGGGCGCCGGCCGTCGCGCTGCTTCGCCCGGGTGCAGAGCCTGGCGGGGCCCCCTCGCAGCTCCGGAGCGGCGCCCGCGGGTGGGTCTGCGCCGCCCCAGCCCGGGGAAAAGCGCCCCTGGAGAACGTCCCCGTGAGCCGCTCTCAGCCCCGAGGGGGGCCTTGGAAGCAGCCCTCTTGCCGCCGACCGCTCGGGTTCGGCTGCACAACCGGAATGCTCGGCGGCGGAAGGGCTCGGAGCCGGGGGAGCACAAAGGCATCGTTCTGCAGCGGGGGACTCTCTGCTGTTCGACGTTAAACACCAGCAGCGGTTTCCGTCTCCGGCTGAGGGCTCCGCGGGCTGCGGGGACTCGCAGCCTCCCGGCTCCGTCCGTGCGGGCTGCCCCGTCACACCTGATTGCAGGGAGAGGGGCTCCCCTGCTTCCTGCCCCTCCTTTGCTGTTTCGGCGCAAAGAAACCCAGAGGCTTTTTGCTTCAGCCGGAGTTGAGCCCTCGTTTCCGCGGGTTCCCCTGCTGCCGGGCCGACGGGCACCGGGCGGGCGCCCTAAGCACAGCAGCGGCTGCCGAGGAGGAGAGGGAACCAGGAGATCCGGACAGGCTGCTTCGTTTAGAGGTGACCTTGCAGAGTAGGGTTGGTGGTTGGACTTGATGATCCCAGGGGTCTTCTCCAACCTGAGTGGTTCTGTGCTCTGTGAAGGGAATTAGCAGACCTAGCGAGGCAGGAGCACAGGAGGAATGTGACTGAGAGCAGGGTGAGGGGTCTGGGTCCCCAGTGCAGGAGTCACCAGCACTCTCTCTGGAATCAGGCTTCGGGTTGCTGGCTCCTCACTGGGGACGGGGAGCTGTTCAGGCTGGGCACGTCCCCAGAGCTTTCATCTCGGTTCCAGCTACCTCAGTGCTTTGTATCTTGGCAAAAGGCAGGTGCTCAAGGGGGTCTCTTCTCAAGTTTCCAATTCCTGCGTTTCCAGTGATGGAACAAGAGAATCACCTACAAGCCTCCTCTTGTTGGATTCTTCAGTCCTATTTTGAGATCAAATAGGCTTCACAACAGGTCTGGATAGGCTCATGGGCTTTAATCTGCTTGGAAGGGGCAACAGGCTGGAGGTGACAAGAGCACATTGCAAGTGCTGTCCCCACATCAGTGACAGGCAACTGCATCTGGAATCCTGTGTCCAGTTGTGGGCCCCTCACTTCCAGAAGGACACAGAGCTGCTGGAGCAGAGCCACGGGGATGATGGAGGGAGGGGAGCATCTCCCTGCTGAGGAGAGGCTGAGGGAGCTGGGGCTCTGGAGCCGGGAAAAAGGAGCCTGAGGGGTGACCCCATGGATGTTGATCAAGATGTGAAGGGTGGGTGTGAGGAGGATGGAGCCAGGCTCTGCTCAGGGGCACCCAGTGACAGGACAAGGGGCAGTGGGTGTGAGCTGGAGCAGAGGAGGTGTGAGAAGGACCTTGTTCCCAGGGAGGGTGCCAGAGCCCTGTCAGGGGCTGCCCAGGGGGGCTGTGGAGTTTCTTTGTCTGGAGACATTTCAGACCCTCCTGGACTGTTCCTGTGTGACTGGATGTAGGGGATCCTGCTGTTTTGTGGGGATGGGACTGGGTGATCTCTCGAAGTCCTTCCCATCCCCAGTGCTCTCTGATTCCAAGGCGGCCCCGGCCAGGCTGGTGGCCCCTTTGCCCAGCTCAGCTCTACCTGAGGGCTCTTTGTTTAATGGGAACCGTCACTGTGGGTTTTCTGCCGCTAACACTCGAGTGGGATCAACATTATTGACTCTAATTAGAATTCAGCGAGAACTGATTGTTCATTAGTGAGGGGAAAGAACTGTTCCGCGGAGCCCGGGCGGTGGCAGAACCATTCCGCATAATTAAGCAGCTCCAGTCCCAGCATCTCATCCCCCTTGTTATCGCTGCTCTGGCTAATAGGTTCTTAATTGCCAATCACCGCTCTGACACGGACCACGCCGGCGCTTGCCGATCAGCAGAAATGCCACCAGAAGCAGCTGCGGCGCCAGGGCCTCCGCGAAGGAAAACCTGCCTGCTCGCCCCGCCGGGCGGTACAAGCCCTCCAGCTTTGCCCAGCACGCACTGGTTTCCAGTTTGAAGAGCTGTGGGCTGCACAGGCGCCTGGCTGCGGCTCCGGGGTAGTTTTCACAGCCGGCAGAGGTTCATGTGTCTGTTGGAGAGCAGCAGGCTGGTCCCAGAAGCTCTGGGCTGTTTTCTGCATCACAGAGTCACAGAGCAGGAGGGATGGGGAGGGACCTCAAAGGCCATCCAGCCCAGTCCCCTGCCACAGCAGGATCCCCTAGATCCAGTCACACAGGAACAGCCCAGGAGGTTCTGAAATGTCTCCAGAGAAGGAGACTCCACAGCCCCCCTGGGCAGCCCCTGCCAGGGCTCTGGCACCCTCACTGGGAACAAGGTCCTTCTCACACTGATGGGGAACCTCCTCTGCTCCAGCTCACACCTGCTGCCCCTTGTCCTGTCACTGGGTGCCCCTGAGCAGAGCCTGGCTTTTGTCCTCATCTTTAGCAAGAGGTCTGGAGCAAACATTTACCCTCCTGGTGGGGTGTCCGCGGCTGCAAGCGCTCTGATCTGCAGCTGGATCTAGGGCATCCTGCTGTGGCTGGGGGCTTGGACTGGATGATCTCTCGAGGTCCCTTCCAAGCCCTGATGCTCTGGGGTTCTGTGACTGGGAGCTGCTGAGAGGGATAGAAGGGGATGACTGAGAGGTGTGAGCACGTTAACACTCAGGACCCCACTTCAGCAGCAGCTCCCTGCTCAGCCTGTTTGTTCAAAGCTCTGGTCCCATCCAGGACCCCCCCACCCCTTGACCCCTCATCCTCCCGTCCTGCGCTGGGCTGCTCTGTCTGTAGAACACGCAGGTTCCTGCTGCTTTCTCCCAGCACCTACAGCTTCACCCTCTCTCACACTTGAGAAGGCTGTTTGTTCCAGCTCTGTGATTTAGAGGAAACTACTGTTTTCCTTCAGGCTCCATCACGTGCTGGGCTGCCTCTTGCCAGCTCCCAGACGCTGAATTGCAGGGGCTGGAAAGAAATGGGAGGGGGGTTACCTGAGCTGCTGCTGAGGCTGGAGTGTGCTTTGGCCCCAGGAACCATCCGCCAGGGAGAGAGAGCTCCACAAGGCTCCTCTGTCTGCACGTCGGGCTTGGCTTCCTCTGGGTCACGGCAGGAATGGGGTTCCCTGCTCAGGGCTGGAAACAGCCCTTCAGGAAGCAGGGCTTGGAAAGGCTGTGGGGTGTGAGCCTGCCCCGGTTTGATCCCAAAGGGGCTGGTGAAGGGTGGAAGAGCAGGGGCGAGGAAATGAAGCCAGGCGCAGGCCCATCTCACTTCACAGTAATTAACTTCCAGCAGCTCTGAGAGTCCTTCCCCAGGGGTTAAAGCTTTTAAAGCCCAGGACCTGGAGACACCCGCACAGCACGTGAGCAGAGCCCCGCAGCAGGCAGAGGCAGCCGGCTCCACGCTGGGTGTTCCTGGAAGGTCACAGAGCCTGGAATCACAACCACAGGGCTGGAGCTCCCTGTCAGCAGGATGTCATTAGTTACAGCAGTGAAAATGCTTGCTCCAGCACTGGAGGTGACAAGATGCTGCCCACCCTGCCAGCCATCCACCCCTGCCCAGTGCCTATCAGCCTGGGAGCTGCTGGGGCTGCTCGGTGCTTGAATCCCAGAACATTAGGGACTGGAAGGGACCTCGAAAGATCATCCAGTCCAGTCCCCCTGCCACAGGAGGATCCCCTGGATCCAGTCATTAGGGGTTGGAAGGGACCTTGAAAGATCATCCAGTCCAGTCCCCCTGATGAGCAGGATCCTCTAGATCCAGTCGCACAGGAACAGCCCAGGAGGGTCTGAAACGTCTCCAGAGAAGGAGACTCCACAACCCCCTGGGCAGCCCCTGACAGGGCTCTGGCACCCTCCCCAGGAAGAAGGTCCTTCTCACACTGATGTGGAACCTCCTCTGCTCCAGCTCACACCCGCTGCCCCTTGTCCTGTCACTGGGTGCCCCTGAGCAGAGCCTGGCTCCATCCTCCTCACACCCACCCTTTCCACAGTTATCAACATCCCTGGGGTCACCCCTCAGGCTCCTTATCTGCAGGTTCCTCAAGGACGGAGGCACCGCCTGCGTGCCGGGGGCAGCTGCAGGAGCCGCGCAGCTTTCGGCTCCGGTTTGGTCCGGGGCTGCTCTGTGCAGCAGGGGCAGGCGCCCCGCACGCCGGGCGCTGCGGCAGCAGTGTGGGCGCTCGCTGCAGGCGGGGGCGCCCCGAGCTGCCTCTGAGCAGCAGCCAGCAGCAGCGTTGCGTGGGAAGCAGCCACCAGCGACAGTTAATGATGCGCTAATATTTATTTAACGCCTTGCAGAGGGGTTTTAACCACCAACGGGAGCTTGGGATGACTGTGCTGTACAGAGCAGCGGAAGCAGAGCAGCAGCAGCCAGACTGGGAAGGCAGCGCCGTGCGAAAGGAAACGGGCCGGACTGAAACCGCCCGTGAACAGAGCGTTTCCCCGTCTTTCTCATGCGCGGCCGCCTGTTCCCACCCCAACCGCGCAGCCACTCCGGTACCGAAAGCTGCTGCCGTTGAGCCGTGAGACCCGCGGAGAGCTGCTCTTCCTCCCTGGAGAGGGAACCGGCTCTGCTGCGCGGCTGGTCCCTCGCTGGGCTCGTCCCGCGCTCAGCAACGGGGGGCTGCTGGGCTGGGCACGACCCACCTCGGGCAGCGCCAGGTCGACCCGACACCTCCCTCCCAGGCTGCGAGCTCAGGTCTCAGCCAAGGCTCTTTTGAGCTCACACCTGGGATGTGGCACCACGGGGCCCTACTGCCCCGAACCCCCATCTCACCTCTGTGGTCACTTGTTCTCTTGGTCTTAATTCTGCACCTCAGTCCATGGGAGACATCGAGGGGCTGCAGCGAGGGCAGAGGAGGGCAACAGAGCAGGGGAAGGGCCTGGAGAAGCAGTCTGATGGGGAGAAATGGAGAGAGATGGGGCTGTTTGAGGCAGAGGAGGCTGAGAGGAGCCCTCATCGCTCTCCACAGCTCTCTGAAAGGACCCTGCAGAGACACTGGTGCTGGGCTCTGCTCACAGGTCAGTAGTGACAGCAGCAGAGGGAAGGGCTTCCAGCTCCACCAGGGGAGGGTCAGACTGGCCATCAGGAAGAGATTCTTCTGCCTTTTTAGACATTAAACAGCTATTGGGGTGTCTGGGAAGCCCTCTGGCTCGTTCCCCCAGATTCCTTAGTTCTGGGTGCTGAGGAGCCCCGTTGCTGGCAGCTCAGACAGCAGCCCCTCACCTGAGGTAAAACACTGGCTCAGAGCAGCCCCTCAAGACCCCCTCAGTGGGGCGCAGGGAGGGCTCATGACTGCAGCAGCAATCCCCACACCGACCCTCCTGCAGGTCTCCAGGGATGGCTGCTGGTGTTCTCCAGCAGCAGGCAGCAGCTCAGCTCCCAGCCACCAGCTCTGCTTCTCTGCAGCCACTTCTTAGCCGTTTGGGAGGTTTATCTACCCCCTGAGCTGCCACTATAGCTCCTGCTCGCTGTGCTCTTGTAACCTGGGGCAGAGCCCTGGGGTGTTCTTGAGGATGCTGGGGTCACCCCCTCCTTGCCTCACCTTGGTGCCTCTGCAGGGCGCTGGGAGCAGGCTGCTCAGCCCATGTGTTTGGCGCTCACCTATGTGGAAATGAATCTCCTTCTCCTCACTTCCAAGTGAGAGGAGCTATTTTTTCCTGCTTCTCTCACAAAATCATGAGGCTGCAGCTTCAAAGGGAAGTTGAGGAGTGAGCTAGCCCCCACACAGGGCTTGGTGAGAACACAGTGCAGATGCAGCTGGCGTTAACCCCCTGCCTGATGCTCTGTGCCCTGGCAGCCTGCAGTGCTGGGGCTGCTCCAAAGCCAGGCAGGACCCGAGAGCTCCCCCTCACACTGCCCTTGACCCAAATTCTGCTTGAGCTTCGCTACTGGGGGGTGCTCTTCACAGCATCCCAGAACATCAGGGGCTGGAAGGGACCTCCACAGATCACCCAGTCCAGTCCCTTAGATCCAGTCACGCAGGAACATGACCAGGAGGGTTTAAAACAGCTCCAGAGAAGGAGACTCCACAACCCCCCTGGGCAGCCCCTGACAGGGCTCTGGCACCCTCCCTGGGAACAAGGTCCTTCTCACACTGATGTGGAACCTCCTCTGCTCCAGCTCACACCCACTGCCCCTTGTCCTGTCACTGGGTGCCCCTGAGCAGAGCCTGGCTCCATCCTCCTCACACCCACCCTTCATATCTTGATCAACATCCATGGGGTCACCCCTCAGGCTCCTTTTTCCCAGCTCCAGAGCCCCAGCTCCCTCAGCCTCTCCTCAGCAGGGAGATGCTCCCCTCCCTCCATCATCCCTGTGGCTCTGTGCTGGGCTCTCTCCAGCAGCTCTGTGTCCTTCTGGAGATGAGGGGCTCATAGCTGGACCCAAGATTCCAGCTGAGGTCTCAGCAGGGAAGAGTAGAGGGGGAGGAGAACCTCTCTCCATCTTCTAACCGCCCCTGTTCTGATCCACCCCAGGATGCCACTGGGCTTCTTGGCCACCAGGGCCCATTGCTGGCTCCCAGAGTTGCTGGGAGGGGTCCCTCAGGCAGGATGATGGACAGTGTTTGCTGGCTGGAAGGAGGAAGCTCTGGCAGGGCTCTGTGTGCAGCTCAGCCTCAGCTCCCGCTCTTCCTGCTGCAGAGCTGATTATGCAGCCGTTTATCACCTCCCACCTTCACACCCCGCTCGTCCCATTTGCCTTTTCTGGTTCCTCAGCTGCGCATTTTGCACCAGGGAAAGAGATGGGACCCGGGAACAACCCAGTGAGCAGGTGTGTGGGCAAAGGCCACCAGCTCAGCCGGCGTCCTGCACGCCCGGGGACCCAGGAGGTTGGAGCCCCCGGGTTGCCTGAGCTGACTCACGGTGAGTGCGAGGTGCTCAGTCCTCCTCCCATGGAAGGAGCTCGGGGATGGCTCTGCAGAGACTAGTGGAGCTGGGTCTGAGTAAAAATGGAAACCGTCTGCCCGGGTTATAAATGGCTCTGGCTGCCAGTGGGGTGGAATCACGAGGAGCAGAGCTCCCAGCACCAGGAGCCAGGAGCCAGACGTCAGTGGCAGGGAGAGCGGAGAGCGGTGCTGGTCTGTCCGGTGCTGGTAGAGCAGGGTCCTGGTCCTGATGCTCTGCTCACACCCCACGGGTCTCACTCCCGGCAAATCCCCACTTCCCAGCCCGGACACCTCTGCGTCAGCCCCGGGCAGGTAATGAGCCTCCACCCCAGAGCTGCCCCAGTACAAGGGCAGGGGAGGCCCTGGCAGCTGGGCAAGAACAACCCAGGGACCAGGATACGGTGGGGACTGACCTGTTGGGAAGCAGTGGAGGAGAAAGGGACCTGAGGGTGCTGGTGGCCAGCAGAATGGCCAGGAGCCAGAAATGGGCCCTGGTGGCCAAGAAGCCCAGTGGCATCCTGGGGTGGATCAGAACAGGGGTTGGTTAGAAGATGGAGAGAGATTCCACTGCCCCTTCACTCTGCCTTGGTGAGACCTCAGCTGGGATCTTGGGTCCAGCTGTGAGCCCCTCAGTTCCAGAAGGACCCAGAGCTGCTGGAGAGAGCCCAGCGCAGAGCCACAGGGATGATGGAGGGAGGGGAGCATCTCCCTGCTGAGGAGAGGCTGAGGGAGCTGGGGCTCTGGAGCTGGGAAAAAGGAGCCTGAGGGGTGACCCCATGGATGTGGCAGGGGGCCTGGGCTGGGTGACCTTTGGGGTCCCTTCCAGCCTTTTGGGGTATGTGAGTCTGTGGCTGTGCAGGACACAGGGCTCAGATCTCTCTCTCTGCCCACAGGCACAGCCCCTACCAGTGCCCATCTGAGGAGGAGGCACCGCTCTGCCCTTCAGCCTGCGCCAGCGCCGTGGGAGAGACAAGGTTTGCCTGGTTCTAGCTGAGAAATGGGGGGGCCACGTATCCATGGCGGGGAGGTTGTGCAGGCATCAGCCCAGCTTCCGTGTGGCAGCAGGTGGGCAGCTCCTTGCCCCCCTGTGCTTGGCTCAGACACCTCGAGCTCTGGGCAGCATCACGTCAGCCCCATGTGATTCCCTAGGTGATGGGGGGCTGAGCTGAGGCGATCCTGCTCCCAGGTGGCTGCAGGGCTGTTGGGGTTCTGAGGGTAGAGACCCTCAGGTGATGGTTCTGATTTTGCTCTGGTTCCCTCTCCTCATTAGTCTCGTGGTACCTGCAGAGCTTCCCAGGGCACAGTGAGGGTGAGGAAGGTGTTAGAGGGTCTGGAGCGATCGCAGCGGTACCAGTCCTGTTCAGACAGCTGACTCCTGGTCCCAGGTGCCCCTTGCGCAGCTGGAGAGGGGTCACGGGTGGTGCATGGCTGCTGTCCCTGGGGATGCTGCTGGACATCCACCACCCCTGCTGGTACAGCCCTGCTGAGCCCAGCATTCCAGGCCCTGTGTGCCGGGCTCCCATCATGAGCTGGACCACCAAGGACCAGGGGCACTGCTGGGTGGGCAAGCAGCCCAGAGACATTGAATGGACCTTTGCTCCTGCTGGGGCCGTGATGCAGTGAGCAGGACCCGAGGGAAAACACCTCGAGCCTCGTGACAGGGCTGTTGGTGTTTCACAGCCGCGGAGCCACGGTGGTGGGGCTGCCTCCCCCGTTGGGAAGATGCTGCTCAGGGTTTGCTCGTGTTGCTGGTCCTTTATGGGAATCCCAGAAGCCCAGAACATTAGAGATGGGAAGGGACCTCAGAAGACCATCCAGTCCCATCCTCCCACCACAGCAGGATCCCCTAGATCCAGTTAAAGGGAGCTTTGGGGGTCATTTTTGATGCCTTGGGAGGAGGAGCAGGGAATTTGCCGCTCCTGTGGAGCAGGGAGGCTGCGTGACTCAAGTGAGAGCTCGAAGCTGTGAGATTCCTGCCCTGCAGGCTCCGAGCAGATGTCTGGGCTTCGTTATTCCAAGCACATGGAACTGGTGATGAGGGAAATTAAAAAGCTCGGGAGCAGCTGAGCGGCGAAGCCTCAGCTCCGTCTTGACAAGCTGTGATCTGTGGTGCCTGTTGCTGGGCTGGGTTGTTCCGCAGCCAGGCTGGACCCGCCAGAGTGTTCTGGGGTAACGGGCTGAAGGGCAGCAGCAGTGCGTGATGGCCCCACACACAGGGGTAGGAGGGGGCTGCTCTAGCAGGCTGTGGTGAATCCCAGAACATTAGGGATTGGCAGGGACCACGAGAGGTCATCCATCCCATCCCCTGACACAGCAGGATCCCCTAGATCCAGTCACACAGGGACATGGCCAGGAGGGTTTGAAATGTCTCCAGACAAGGAGACTCCACAGCCCCCCTGGGCAGCCCCTGCCAGGGCTCTGACACCCTCCCTGGGAAGAAGGTCCTTCTCACACTGATGTGGAACCTCCTCTGCTCCAGCTCACACCCGCTGCCCCTTGTCCTGTCACTGGGTGCCCCTGACCAGAGCCTGGCTCCCTCCTCCTGACCAGAGAAAGGTTGAGTGGCTGGTTCTCTCCATGGAGAGCTCACCTGAAGCCCACACGGGCTGAGCTAACGGGGAAGTCGCTGACCCTGAGAGATGCAGCTGAGCCTCTGCAGCAGGAGCAGCCCCTCCGAGGGAGCTCCTTCCCGTCCACACGTGGTTTTGCACCCCCACGCGAGGTGCAGCCTTGCTGCTGGGTTTCCATCTCCTGTTTTCACAAACCCTGACGCTTCCCCGGCTCCGCGTCGCTGAAACTCCGGTTCCGAAGCCGATTTGAGTTAATCCCGAGACACAACCAAGCAGCTGCCTGAGGCGGGATGTGCCACCCCCCGGTGTCGGTGAAAACAGCTGGCAGTGGCACCGGCACAGCTCTGTCAGGTGTGGGCACGGAGGGAACCCAGCTGGGGCAGCCCACAAAGCTGCTTCCGTCTCGGGGGGAGACAGACTCGACGCTTGATCCCCCCACACAGGGAGACCAGCCTTCTTCTGCGGTAGCACAGCCCCGCGGTCTCGCTCCTGCTCAGCAGGGCCAGCAGACCCAGCGTGAAGGGCTGCTCTCTGCTGAAAACAGTCGTCGAGGAGCTCGGGTTCACGCAGAGCTGTTAATTGTCTGACCATCGCGTCGCTCTGGCTTCTACTTAAGTCCCCACTGGGGACTAATTTTCAATTCAATTAGCACCGAGTTTAAAGGGATGGAGTTGAGGGCTTCTAGGAGGGCAGAGGGACAGGAAGTGGTGTTTGATAAGATGCTGCTGGGAAGGGGAGGCTTTTCAGCTCTGCTTCAAGGGCTTGAACCAGGAGAAACTCCGAAGGAGACATGGAATTCCCTTTGGATCCCAGAGCATTAGGGGTTGGAAGGGACCTCGAAAGATCATCCAGTCCCATCCCCCTGACACAGCAGGGTCCCCTAGATCCAGTCCCACAGAAACATGGCCAGGAGGGTTTGAAACAGCTCCAGACAAGGAGACTCCACCTGGGCAGCCCCTGCCAGGGCTCTGGCACCCTCACTGTGAGAAGGTCCTTCTCACACTGATGTGGAACCTCCTGTGTTCCTCATCATTTCCGTGGAAGCTCAGGAACCCAGCTGCTGTTATCATTGCAGTGGAGGCAGAGCTGATGGTGTAGGAGTCAGAGAGCTTCCTGGTGCTGCTGCTGCAGCTGGATCTTGTCACAAATTGAGGTCAGCCTGAGCCAAATCTCTTTGGGAATCTTCACCTCCATAAATGTTTCAGCAGTTAAGGGGTGGCTGCACTTTCATTGCAGCAGGAGGTAGAGTGTCCTCACTGATTCCTGAGTGCCCAAGCTCCCCGCAGAAGCATCCCATGGACCAGGATACCTCACGGGGCTTCCCTCTGCTCCTGTTTGTGAGTGATGATGGAGCCAGGTCGGACTGGATGGTCTTTCAGGGTCCCTTCCAACCCCTGAGGTTCTGTGATGCTGACACTGTGTGGTCCCAGCCAGAACGTGAAGAGCCCTACACTGGGTGACCCTGTAAATACACCCCCAGGGCTTCCTGAGGGGTTTATTGGAGAGCAGCCCTGTGGAGAGGGACTTGGGGTGCTGCTGGGTGAAAAACTGGCCATGAGCCACCAGTGGGCAATCGCAGCTCAGAAGGCAAATCACACTCTGGGCCACTTCAAAAGACTTCAAAAGATCTGTGGCTAGCAGATTGAGAGGGATGATTCTGTCCAGCCATCAGGGCTCTGGACACATGGCACAGGTGCCCGCAGCACGTTGCTGCTGCCCCAGTTCCCACCAACTCACTGCAGCTGGACTGCCCAGGGGGTTGTGGAGTCTCCTTCTCTGGAGACATCTCAAACCCCCCTGACCATGTTCCTGTGCAGCTGGATCTGGGGGATCCTGCTGTGGCAGGGGGACTGCACTGAGTGGTCTTTCGAGGTCCCTTCTGGTCCCTGATGCTCTGGCACTCTGTAATACAGAGGGGTGCCTGTTGGCTGCTAAATACCTGCCTCGTGTATGGAGAGATCAGAGGGGCAGTGCCTGCACTGCGGAGGGAGCGGGCAGGTTCTGCTGTGGGGTGCCCTTGGAGCAAAACCTCCCCTGGAGGCCATGAGGAACCACACAGCTCCGTGCGCCCTGCCTGGAGGTGCCCTTCTGCCCCCAGTGCCTGGCCTTCAGAGCTCTCCGAGGCTCTCAGGGGCTCCGCTGTCCCTGGGGATTGAGCACTCAGGCTTTGTGTTGAAATTGCAGCCTTTTACCTGCTATTGCTGCCCTCGTCCTCAGCAGGGAGATGCTCCCCTCCCTCCATCATCCCTGTGGCTCTGCGCTGCGCTCTCTCCAGCACCTCTGTGTCCTTCTGGAACTGGGGGGCCAACAACTGGACATCAGATTCCAGCTGTGGTCTCCCAGGGCAGAGCAGAGGGGGAGGAGGACCTCTCTCCATCTATTAACCACCCCCGTTCTGATCCACCCCAGGACGCCGTTGGCCTTCTCGGACTCCTCACGGACACAGGCTGTGCCGATGGGTTGGTTCCCCCAGATTCCTTTCCATCCCCTTCCGACCTGTCGCCTTTTCCCTCTGGGCGCCTGCCTCGGGTTTCTTTGGGCGCGGAACCAAAGCACCTGCTCAAAACGGAACCGGTGGGGCCGTGTTGGACAAACAACAGCTTTTGTGTCCAACACCCGGCTCCAAGTCGGAAACCAAACAGCGCAGGAATCACAGTTCAAACTTTCCAGCGGCTGCCAGGTTGGCTGCCCTGCCCTGCCCTCCCCTCCGCTGGCAGCAGCCCCGCCGCTGCCGACTCATCTTCATTTTGGGTAATTGCGTTCTTTGCGATTGCTAATTTGCTAATCCACGGCCATTCTCCCGTGGCTTTTGAAAGGCGGAGGGAAGGGGGCGGGGGGCAGGGAAGGCTGATGTGCGACCAGAGTTCTCCCTGCTATAATTAACTGCCTCTAAAGCCCCATAATTGGTGCCTCCGCAGCCTCCCAGCAGCAGCGCCCGGCGCGGCGCAGGCGGCCCTGCGCTCCCCGCTCGGCGGGGATTGATTCGCCGCCGCCATCCATCTGTTGCTAAGCAGTCGGTGACGGCACACGGCGAAGTCCTCAAGGACAATACGGAACAGCCAGAATGTTTTTCTCGGTATCAAAACCCCTCTTTCCTCCCCCTCCTCCCCGTCCCCATCTCCTGAATGACTGCATCAGTGGCTCCTCACTCGGAGGCTAAGAAATGTTGCCAGGGCGATGCCACATCTACGGCCACTGATGGCCGCAGAGAGCTGGGGACTGCGAGCCCCGGGCTGCTCGCAGCAGGCGGCAGAGGTGAGATGTCGCCGCCGCCCCTTTGAGCGCGGCCGTGTGCAGGGGCAGCGTTTCACTGGTGCGGGTGTGTGCGGGGACACGCACGCTGCTGGAGCTAAAGCCGGTGCACTCGGCTTTCCGGAGCTTTCTGGCTGAGGAACAGCAAGGTCCAGGCTCTGGGGCTGCGGCACAAAGTGCTGCCGGGGCGTCCTCTGGGGTGGGGATGACGCAGGGCTGTGAGCCCCTGCCAGCAGCCTCGGGGCGAGACTGTGGTGAGGTGCCCGTCCATCCTGCATCTCACCCTGGCTCGACTGAGCCTGTGGGATGCGGAGCGGCCGGAGCAGTTCTGAACTCAGCCTGGCGGTGCAACCTCCTGCAGCCCGCTGCTCTGCTCGGGACTGTGCAGGGAGAGGCAGCGCAGGGGTCACAGGACATGAGGGATTGGAAGGGACCTCGAGAGATGAGCCCGTCCAGTCCCACCAACACAGCAGGATCCCCTAGAGCCAGTCACACAGCAACATGGCCAGGAGGGTTTGAAACCTCTCTGAGAGAAAGAGTCTCCACAACCCCCCTGGGCAGCCCCTGCCAGGGCTCTGGCACCCTCCCTGGGAACCAGGTCCTTCTCACACTGATGTGGAACCTCCTCTGTCCCAGCTCACACCCGCTGCCCCTTGTCCTGTCACTGGGTGCCCCTCTGGCTCCATCCTCCTGACACCCTTCTTTCCCATATTGATCAACATCCCTGGGGCCACCCCTCAGGCTCCTGGTTTCCCAGCTCCAGACCCTCAGCCCCCTCAGCCTCAGCTCAGCAGGGAGATGCTCTGCTGGCCCAGGCCTCTGTGTAATGAGACTGTAATGAAAAGGCAGCAGCGCGCCGGCCGAGCTGGCACGGCTCCGTTTGGATAACCCCGTCGATAACCCCGTGGGTTCATTTGCTGCAAGGAGCTGCAGAACCTTCCCCCGTCGTTTAGCTGTCGGCTCGTTCTAGTCCTGTCTGGCTGATAACGGGGGAAGATGATGAGTAACAGGGGCAGATCCGCAGGCGGGTGCGTTGCTGCTGCTGCGACCAGGAGCCCGGCTCTCCAGACCGCGTTTCAGAACCGCAGCTCTTACCGGGCACACGGCAGATACGCGGGGCGGGGAGGGTCCGAGCCCGCAGCTGCTGGCCCGGGGCTGGCTGGCTGTCTTTGTTCCGCGGGTCTCTCTCTCTGTGAGCCGGGCTGAGCGGTCTGGAAAGCAAAGCACGGTATTTGTGTGAGCGAGGGACAGGCCTTCAGGCTCCGACACGAGTGCCTGACGCAGGGGGTGCCCACTGCGCGGACCTCTGGCAGAGCTCAGCCCGGAGCTGCTGCTGTGCTGTGGGGCTGGGCTCTGGGCCGGACCTCAGGGGAGGGTTTTGGCTCTGAGTGCTGAAGGCAGACCTGCAGTTAAAAGTGTTCTGGCTGCTACAGTCAACAGGAAGGGGATTTTTAGGGAGCAGAAACTACTTTCAACAGCACTTGTACTCAGCGTTTGTACTGTCAGGAGGATGGAGCCAGGCTCTGCTCAGGGGCACCCAGTGACAGGACAAGGGGCAGCGGGTGTGAGCTGGAGCAGAGGAGGTTCCCCATCAGTGTGAGAAGGACCTTCTTCCCAGGGAGGGTGCCAGAGCCCTGGCAGGGGCTGCCTAGGGGGATTGTGGAGTCTCCTTCTCTGGAGAGCTCCTTCTCTGGAGGCTCCTGTTTTCCCAGCTCCAGAGCCCCAGCTCTCCCTCAGCCTCTCCTCAGCAGGGAGATGCTCCCCTCTCTCCATCACCCCTGTGGCTCTGTGCTGGGCTCTCTCCAGCAGTTCCATGTCCTCCTTGAACTGAGGGAAACAGGACCCATCCATCGCTTGTCTTACAGGACAGCCTTGATTTTCCAAGCTAAAGAGACCCAGGTCCCTCAGCTCCAGAACAACCTCCTTCAGCTCATCCTTGGGAGGGGACTATTTTCCTTTCCCTGCTGCTCGTTTGCAGTAGGGGCCGAAAACACCAGCAAAAGGCTGTGTGTGGACAGGCTGGGGAGCTGGGCTTGGCCAGCAGGTGTGAGGAAGATCAAACAGGGCTGGAAACGCTCACCTGGTAGGGAGCCACAGAAGGAACTCGATGGGTGGCAGAAACGAGCTGCTCCCACCTACAGTGCTGGACCCTGAGGAGTTCAGCCGTGTAGAAACAGCCTTCTGGTCTCTAACCGGTGAAACTCGAGTCCTTCTGTTCTCATTTTACCAGTTCCCTCGACTTGCCTCCTCCTCCAGTGGCGGGATAATAATTTCCCCCTGTTTTTCTTCCACTGAGCCCGTGGTGAGTGTTTTTGCAGGGCAGTTTGTGCTCAGGCTGCAGCAGCCATGCCTGGAGGTGAAAAGGCTCCCGTTGTGCTGCCAGCAGCTGGAGCCAGGCTGCCTGTGCTAATATTTGCCTTCGAGAGTACAGAGCTGGGCTCGCTGCAGGAGAAGGCTCCTCGCTCGCAGCAGCAGGGCCTGAGCAAAGCCCTTGCTGGGCAGAGGGGAGACGGGTCCTGGCAGCACCTCCTGACACCGACCCATCCCCTCTTCAGGAGTGTTTCTGTTGTTGGGACTGGGGCAAAGTGGGGCATTTCTGTGGGGTGCTGAGTGCCACTGAACAGCTGAGTAAGGACCATGGCATCACAGAATCACACAGGTTGGAAAAGACCCCCGGGATCAGCAGGTCCAACCATCAACCCCACTCTACAAGGTCACCCCCAAGTCAGATCCCCCCAACACCACATCTCAGTGACTTCTAAACTCATCCAGGGATGGGGGCTCAACCCCAACCCTGGGCAGCCCATCCCAGGGCCTGACCACTGTCTGGGGGAAGAATTTCTTCCTGATGGCCAGTCGAACCCTCCCCTGCTGGAGCTGGAAGCCCTTCCCTCTGCTTCTGTCACATAAGGAACTGCTCTACCTTCTCCTTCCTTGGAAGAGCTGGCTGTTGCTGGGGGCAGGGCTCCTCCTGTCCCCCAACCCACGTTGAGCAGCAGCTGGCAGTGTCCAGGTGCTCCTGGAGAAGGGGGAAGAGCTGTGTGGATGCAGAGCTGTGTGGATGCTGAGCTGTGTGGATGCAGAGCTGTGTGGATGCAGAGCTGTGTGGATGCAGAGCTGTGTGGATGCTGAGCTGTGTGGATGCAGAGCTGGAAGGTGCCTGTTGCATCCCCAGGAGATTTACTACTAGCAAGTGGTGCCTCAGTCTGCTTTGCCAGGGTGTTTCACTGGGCTGCAGCTTGCTCTGCCTTCCCCTCCCTTCCCCTTGGGCGCACCCCGGTTCACGGGCCCTGGGGGCTGCGAGCGCAGCCCGGCGCGGGACGAGGTGCCGGTAGGTGGCAGCCCCGATGCGCCGCCCCGCCCGGGCTCCGCAGGACCGGCTGCTCCGCCGGGCGAGGGGTCCTCCCGTGAGGAGCTCTGCAGGGACCCGGCCTGTGCTCTCTGCTGACCCCACGGTACCCGCCAGCCCTGCGGAGCTGTGGGGTCCGGGGTGCTCTGGGCTGTTGTGAAGCAGGAGGTGACAGGCGAGTCCCCATCCCTGGATGAGTTTAAAAGTCGCTGAGATGTGGTGCTGGGGGATCTGGTTTAGGGGTGACCTTGTAGAGTGGGGTTTGATGGATGGACTTGATGATCCCGGGGGTCTTTTCCAGCCTGAATGGTTCTGTGATGTGCAGTGGAGCTCGGTGCTGCAGCCCAGCACGGAGCCAGTGCTGCCTGTGCCCTGCTCCACCCTGGAACCCCCCGGGAACCCCCGGCAGTGGTGATGAAGTGGCTGTTTTAGCCACAGGGATGAAATGCTGTGACTTGCCCGGCAGAGCGTCCGCAGCTATCGAAGGGAAACTGCGTGGAGCCCTGGGCAGAGACACCTGCTGCGTGCTTGGCACCCCTGTGGGCACAGCTCCTCCTGCTCTGCTGCTGGTGAAGTGTCACTGTCCCTGTGGGGTTCACTCTCTGGCCCTAGAACAGGCCCTTGTCAGCTCCCCAGAGGCACCTCTACCCCATCTCACCCTTCTTCTCCCTAACTACTGACCAGAAGGGCACTGAGGGGCCAGACCGGCGCCAGAGAAGGGCAGTGGGGCTGAGGGAACTGGGGTGATGAGTCTGAGAGGAAACCTCAATGCTCTCCACAGCTCCCTCAAAGGAGATGATAGCCAGGCTGCTGCTGCTCTCTTCTCCCAGATTCCTAATGACAGGATGAGAGGAAGCAGCCTCAAGTTGCCTCAGGGGAGGTTTAGACTGGATCTGAGGAAGAAGCTCTTTGCTGTGAGAGTGGCTGGGCACTGGACCAGGCTGCCCAGGGAGGTGCTGGAGTCCCCATCCCTGGAGGGGTTTAAAAACTGAGTAGCTACAGCCCCTGAGGCTGTGGTGTAGGGGCTAGGGAGATGTTGGGATGAAGGCTGGGCTTGATGCTCCTGGAGGTCCTTCCAGCCAGGAGGAGTCTGTGACTCTGTGATGATTGGCAAAGCACTGTGTTGGCAATCTGAGGCCAAGGTCTCTTGAGCTGGAAAAAAAGGAGCCTGAGGGGTGACCCCATGGATGCTGATCAATATGGGAAGGGTGGGTGTGAGGAGGATGGAGCCAGGCTCTGCTCAGGGGCACCCAGTGACAGGACAAGGGGCAGCGGGTGTGAGCTGGAGCAGAGGAGGTTCCACATCAGTGTGAGAAGGACCTTGTTCCCAGGGAGGGTGCCAGAGCCCTGGCAGGGGCTGCCCAGGGGGGTTGTGGAGTCTCCTTCTCTGGAGACATTTCAAACCCTCCTGGGCTGTTCCTGTGCGACTGGATCTAGGGAATCCTCCTGTGACAGGGGGACGGGACTGGCTGATCTTTCAAGGTCCCTTCCAACTCCTGATGTTCTGGGACTCTGATTTGGTGAAGTGTCACCTTCTGACCCTGGCAGGGGCATCACCTGCTGCTCTGGCTGCTCCTTGTCCTCCAGGCCAGTCTCTGTGCGAGTCCTCCTGCACTGGCTCCACGTGAGCAGTGGCTCAGCCAGGGGCAGGGCCCACTTGAGGTGGAGCAAGAACCAGCTCCAGGCCCCCATCCTTCGCCCAAGTGCTCATCAGCAGACTCGTAGCCCCCTAAGGGCTGCACGATTGGGTGGAGTCTCCGCTCTTGCTCTGAAGAAGTCATCCGTTCGACAAACCCTCCTTCCACCACTGCCCTTGTGCCCTGCACAGCCCCGGAGGGAGGGACCCACGGGGCGCCGCCGCGCTCCGAGCCGCATCGATTCAGCGTCGTGCTCGTCTCGGATCCTGTAATTCACACTCATTAACCTGAAGATGTTCTTGCTATTTTCTTCTGCTGGAAGTAGCTCTGGAGCACAAAAGGAGCCTCCTCCTCATTTCAAGGGATCTGAGAGCAATTGTCTCCCGTGCGGGCGCTGCAGCGAGGAGGGAGCTGAGCAGCGCCGGGTGGTGGTTAGACCGTGGCCTTTGCTCGGGTCCCTGGCTGAGAGAGTCTGCTTTGCCTGAACCGTGTGAAGAGTCGGACTGAGCCGCTGCCTTCAGCAAACCCCAGAGCCCCCACTGTGCCTGACCTGCCCGAGGACTGCGGTCCCGATCCCATTTTGGTAGCCGTGGGCTGGCCCAGATGTGCTCAGGGCGAGGAGGCGGCTGGCTCCCAGCGGCTGCTCAGCTCCCTGCACCGTCCGCGTGCTCTGCCCGCTGCTCCGTCAGCTCAGCCCCAGGCAGGGAACAGGGGAGATCTGGGGAAGGGGGTTCAGCCGGGCGGGGGCTGTGCGGGGCCATGCTCAGCACCCAGATCCAGGCGCTCCTTCGGCAGGACCCCTCTGTGCACAGGAGCCCAGGCAGGTGCTGGCCAGCGTGGACCGAGCAGCAGGAGCTCTCCCCAGCTGGAGGTGGTGCCCAGGGGCTGGAGGCGCTGCTCCTTCAGGAGAGGTGCCATCGCTAGGTCGGGCGGCAGCAGAGGTTGCCCCTCGCCCTCAGCCATGAACAGCTCTTCTGGAGAAGGGTGGGACAGCTCAGGCGCGTGAGGGTGTCAGCGCTGGATTTAGAATCATGGAATCTATCTGGAGCGGGGTTGGTGGTTGGACTCGGTGATCCCGGGGGTCTTTTCCAACCTGAGTGGTTTCTGTGATTGAGTCCTCATCCCTGGGGGGTTTAAGGACCGTGTCACCACGGTGCCTCACACCCACCTAGGGGCAGGGATGGGGGAGGCTGGTCTGTGTTCATCAACCCTTCAGGTATTTAGGGATTTGGGGGTTTAGAGGATTGGGGGGTGTTGGAGGGGGGCGAGTTTGTTGTTTGGGGGCTTTTTATCTTGTTGTTGCTGTTGTTGTGGGGTCTGGCTGGGTCGGTGGTCCAGCAGGTCCTTTCCAACCGGGATTGTTCCGTGGCTCTGACTCGCAGCCTCGGGCTGCCGTGTGCCCACCGATGCCACAGCCTGGGCATCACCCCGCAGCCGCCTCGCAGAGCAAGGCTGAGCCGAGCCCCGCGCTTCCACAAAGGAGGCTGAGAACAGAAGGTGTTCTGAGCAGAGATTATTCAGCTGAACCTGAGGGAAGAGCCGAGCGCTCGCGAAATGACTCATCGTGCAGGCGAGGAGCAGGCGCTGCCTTGAGATGTTGTCTTGGGGGCTGTGACGGGTGAGTGAACTGACTGACAGCAAGGCTGGCGCAGGATGCTGATGGTATCTCTGACCTTCACAATGCTGGTGGAATTCGTAAGCTCCTCCATTTTTAATTGCAGCAAAGCCATCACATCAGCCAGCCTTTGCGTCCCCCAGCGTGGTGGAGTCTCCTCTGGAGACGTTTCCAACCCGCCTGGCCATGACCGAGTGAGACTGGATCCAGTCCAATCCCACCAAAACAGCAGGACGCCCTAGATCCAGTCATCAGGGGTTGGAAGGGACCTCGAGAGGTCACCCAGTCCCATCCCCCTGCCCCACAGCAGGATCCCCTAAATCCAGTCGCATAGGAACATGGCCAGGAGTGTTTGAAATGGCTCCAGAGAAGGAGACTCCACAGACCCCTGGACAGCCCCTGCCAGGGCTCTGGCACCCTCACCATAGTAGCTGCGCTCAGAAGTCCAGCTCCTACTGGACGCCCCGTCCTTTCCCTTCCCGAGCGGAGGTGATGCTCTCTCCCGTGACTCCCACCCCAAAGCGGGTCCCAACGGGCAGTGCCGCCTCCCACAGGCTGATAAGGCCCTGCTGGGGTGCTGCAGCACCCCACGGCTGGTGATGTGAGGGGCTGCTGCCGGGGCCCTGGAGCGATGGCTGTGCGGCGGCGGGGTGGCCCTCGGGCACAGCCGTGTCTGAGCGAACACCTCACTCCGGGGACGACTGCGGCGGAAGGAGGAGGGAGCCAAAGCAGACAGCCCCCAGGGAGCCCGTGGGCTGCTGTGTGACCCCGGGGCAGGTGCCTTGGGAAGTGGGAGACAGAGACGGGGCTGCAGAGGTCCCTCAGGCACCCGTCGGGCAGACAAGGCTCCTCTTGTTGGTGTTGAGGGAGGGAGCTGGAGCCGAGGAAGACTGGCCAGAGGTGTTTTGGTAGCAGGGTTAGCAGCGGGACCTGTTGGCTCTCCACATCCTCAGGGGACCAGCAGCCTTGAGAGACCTCGAGGTGCCCTGCAGCCACAAGCAGGGCTGTGCGTGACCAAGATCCCGCGTCACAGGTGAGTCTGCACCCGAAACAACCGCCGCGGGTGCCTCTGCAGCTGCCGGTGGCTTTGCAGCCAGCAGCAGGGCTCGGCTGGCCGACCGAACCCGCTTCCCCACGGGTGAGCCTGGGTCTGTGTGAGCCCCCGGGCACAGGAATGGGCTGCCCAGGGAGGTGGTTGGGTCGCCATCCCTGGATATGTTTCAGGATCGTTCGGATGAGGTGTTGGGGGGTCTGGTTTAGGGGTGACCTTGTAGATGGTTGGCCTCAGTGATCCCGGGGGTCCTTTCCAACTGGAGGGACGTGACGATGCTCTGAGCTTGCAGCCTGTGCCTCAGCAGCCTGTGTTTCCAGGCAAAGGCCGTCAGCTCTGCCATCAGCTGCTTCCGCCGGCAGCCCCACCGCTGCCCCGGATCCCCCAGCGCTGGCACAGGCAGCGACTCGTTCGCCAGCGGAGCGCAGAGCCCGGACGCCCCGACCGCGGCGCAAAGGCCACAGAGAACCCCCAGCCGAGCGTGAAACATGAAGAACGACCAGGAGACCTCGAACAGCCTCGAGTGTTTCCGTCTGGCCTCCGAGCAGACACCAGAAGCAGCCCTGGAGCGGTGACTTTCCCTGCAGGTGAAAGCAGCAGCTCCCCCCGGGCGCTGCCGCCTGCTCCTTCCTCGGCCCTGGCACCAAAGCAGCTCCTTGGTCAGGTGCCCTGCAGCTGCCCAGACCAAGGCTTGAGACAAGAGAAGGGTTTCTGTGCCTCGGAGCCGGCACCAGGAGAAGCGGAGCGGCCCTGGAGATAAGGAACAAGCGACTTGCCCCCCTCTCTTGCAGGGGACTCTCGCTCCCCAAAAATAGCCGGCGCTCGTACTTCCCTCTGGAAAACGGAGACAACTTCCAAACCCCAAGGTGTCAGCCAGCGACGGGATTGACGCTGCGGAGGCAGCTCAGCCAGTCGACGGAGCCGCGAGCAATTTCCACAGCAAAGCCTGGCAGGACTTGTCTGCTCCCGGAGAGCGTTGCAGCCCCGAGCCTTCCCCAGGCTCGCGGAGCTTTCGGCCAGGCCGGCTCGCAGAGGAGCGAGCTCCATGGGACGTTGCCCAGTGGTGGAGTCCCCAGAAGGTGGGGAAGAAGTCGCTCGGCGCTTCTCCCCAGGGTCCCTGCCGGGAGGGTGAACGTGGCTCTGCCCAGCCTTTGCATCGCGAGGGTCACGGATGGGCAGCGAAGGGCAGAGCTCTGGCTGCAGAGGACTCGGCCCTTCGCAAGGGGTGTTTACAGTCGGAGGGGCACTGGCTGCTGTCAAACAGACTGGTGGCTAAAAGGTTCTGTTTTGTGGGTGCCTTGGGTCTTCAAAGGGCCGTGGCTGGCCCAAGGGAGCTGCAGTGGCTCCCAGCGCTCTGGGTAGGGACTGATGCTGGGCCAGCCCTAAGCGAGGTGCTCTGAGCGGAGCGGGAGCATGGACACCTCTGGAGACCCTTCCCAGCGGAGGTCACGCCGTGGTTCTGCAGGGTTCCACCGCTCACCGCGGGCACAAGAGCAGAGGGATGCACGTGGACGAGTCCTGCTCCCCTCTCGCACATCCCTCACCTGCAGCTTAGGGCTCAGGGACCACACAGCCACTTCCACAGCTGCTGCCCGAGATCTCCCACAGCCGGAGCGCGAAGGATTCCGGGGGGAGGCACAGCCGAGCGGTGCCGGCGCTGGGAAACGCGTCGGAAGGACGAGTCCATCGGGAGAAGCGGTTCCACCAGCCTCACACCTGCTCTCATCACCCCTTGCACCACATCTGACGGCCTTGAGCTGCTCCGCAGGGCCAAAGCTCCAGCACCTCCGTCTCGCCAGAGGCAGGGAGGGCACCGACACCTCAGCCTCTAGGTCACCCCTTTTCCTTGGGGGCGGTTTACCCTGAGGAATGAGGAGGCTTAAACGTGGGGGCTGAGGCTGTGGAAAAGCAGCGGGGGACAGAGCCTGTGCAGCTGCGCAGGTGAGGAGCTGCGGCGGCTCCGCTCTGAACCCGTTCAGCCCGCGGCTGCAGCGCCGGAGCAGCCCCTCTGTGCCCTCCCACAGCCAGCAGCACAGCGCTGCCCCGCTGGGCCCACCGCAGACCCCTTCTGCTCCCAGTTCCAGCCTGAAGGAGCAGACCTTCCCGAGCGGCAGCCGGAGCCTTCTGCTGCCTGCGCAAGATGCTAGAGTCAGCCAGCTTGAGGGACTGGGCAACTTGCCCGGGGCCCTCAAACCTCAGCGCTTCGCGCACCTCCACTTCCGAGGCGACAGTGCAGCCGTTTGCAGAGGAGGAGGCCAAGCGGGAGCTGCTTGTGCACGAGTCCTGGGCTAGGAGCGACGGGGGATGCTGGTCCTTCGGCTTTGCCTGGGGCTGGAACTCCGGGAGGCTGGGAAGCCGGGCAAGTGGAGCTCGGAAGTGCCAGAGACACCCTGTAAAGGATCTGAATTAGAAAGGGACAGAGCTGCTTCCTCATCTGGTTCTTCTCTCCATAGACTCCTCACGCTCAGCCTGTGCTGTGAACAGGGAACTTCAGGGGCTGAACGTGGCTGGGTAGCCACGGGGCTTCGTGCAGGTTAAGCACCATTGAAAGTCTCCTAAATTCCATGTACTGGTTCCTCCTGCTCCCCAGGGCCAGCTCAGGACGGACATGGCCACAGAGGTGATGAAGGCAGTGGAGCATCTCCCTGCTGAGGAAAGGCTGAGGGAGCTGGGGCTCTTGAGCTGGGAAAGGAGCCTGAGGGGTGGGGGCTGTGGAGTCTCTTTCTCTGCAGATGTTTCAAACCCTCCTGGCCATGTTCCTGTGTGACTGGCTCTAGGGGATCCTGCTGTGGCAGGGGGATGGGGCTGGGTGATCTCTCGAGGTCCCTTCCCATCCCTAATGACTGGCTCTAGGGGATCCTGCTGTGTTGGTGGGATTGGACTGGATGGTCTTTGGAGGTCCCTTCCCATCCCTAATGACTGGCTCTAGGGGATCCTGCTGTGGCAGGGGGATGGGGCTGGGTGATCTCTCGAGGTCCCTTCCCATCCCTGATGCTCTGTGAGTCCGTGAACCCCAGGTTTACATTCCTCCAGCTGGTTTCTTCTCCCCGACTGCTTGTCCTTGCGTCTCTCTCACAGGGAGGTCTCTAATTTCTCAACCTCCACCTGACAGAACAGAAGCACCGAACACCCTGCGCGGTGCCCTCGCCCCGTGCACGACTCGGCAGCCCTCGGTGTGGCAGGCGTCTGACGCCGGTGCCGCAGCAGCGCCCGCGCAGCTGTTATTGGCAACAGCTTCGGTGGGAACCGGCAGCGCCGTGTTCTCTATGGTTACCCACAACACAGGAGCTGCGAGATGAGGCGGCCGGGCCCGGGGAGCCCTTCACTGCCTCAGAATGGCAGGAAGCAGACGTCAGGCGGCTTCAGACCTACACGAGCTGAGCTGTTCACCTGCCGGTGCCCTTCCGGTCGCATCGCTCCCTCCTCCTCCTGCTGCTGCCTGGGCCAGCGCTTCGCCCCTCTCTGACCACAGATGTCCCCCCCTGCCGCTCTCCCAAAGTCTCACCCCTTCCCTCAGGTGGTGGCTCCCATGGGATCTGATTTTCCAGCTGGCCATGGGTTGGCCGAAGGTTGGCCCTGGCTGAAGCCCGCACCTGCCGAACGGAGTCTCCGCTGGTGGGGCTGCACTTTGCGCTGGAGGAAGGGGCTTTGGCTCTGCTCACATTAGGCTGTGACAGTGCTGGGGGTGTCGGTGCGATGCTTCGCTGGTGATGGAACTGCGTGTGTGCACACAGCACAGCGTCTGCTCCTGGGGCCCCCGGGATGGGGGTGCTGAGCTGAGCACCTCAGAAGGGGCTGCAGGGAGCGTCTTCATCACAGAACCCCAGAATGTTAGGGGTTGGAAGGGACCTCGAAAGAGCATCCAGTCCCATCCCCCAGACACAGCAGCATCCTCCAGATCCAGTCGCACAGGAACAGCCCAGGAGGGTTTGAAATGTCTCCAGAGAAGGAGACTCCACAACCCCCCTGGGCAGCCCCCGCCAGGGCTCTGGCATCCTCCCTGGGAAGAGGGTCCTTCTCACACTGATGTGGAACCTCCTCTGCTCCAGCTCACACCCGCTGCCCCTTGTCCTGTCACTGGGTGCCCCTGAGCAGAGCCTGGCTCCATCCTCCTCACACCCACCCTTCCCATCTTGATCCACATCCATGGGGTCACCCCTCAGGCTCCTTTTCCCCAGCTCCAGAGCCCCAGCTCCCTCAGCCCTTCCCCATCAGGGAGATGCTCCCCTCCCTCCATCATCCCTGTGGCTCTGTGCTGGGCTCTCTCCAGCAGAGAACCTACAGCTGGGGCTCTGACCTTCCCCTGGGCTGGAAGAGGGGGGAAATTTCTGGCTGCTGGTGGTCCTGTGACTCTAGTGGTGCTTCCCCACAGCTGAACCGAAGTGGAGGCTGGAACAGATCCTGCCTGAAGAGCAAATGCGATAAATCCGTCTGTAATTGGGACGCTGCTGAGAAGCTGCGGAAGGGTTCGCGTGGCCAGCCTGATCTTTGAGAGAGGAATTTTGGCCTCGTAATAAACGTTAAGTAAGTAGGAGAAAGGGCTGAGTCTTAAATCGGGCTAATCTATGCAGCAAGAACCCCGACTCCCGTTTGGCTCCTGCCTCAGAGACGATTATTTCTCGAACTGCAATGAGCGCTGGGCAGAGCTCGGCCAGCGCCGAGGTGACCTCACTTGAGATAAAAACGCTAAAAGACAGGCTTTTATCACAAACTGCCTGCATCAGCCTGGGCCGGGCTCCGCGCAGCGCTCCGGGGCGACAATAGCGCGGCTGTTCGCTCCGGGCACAACGGGAGCTTGTCCGAGGAGCCGCCGCGGGGCGGTCGCCGCTGCCGCCGCTGCGCTGGCCCCGGGGCGCTGCTGGAACGTGCGCAGAAAGGTCAGAGATAACGGGGACCTCGCTCCCGCTCTAATCTTACCGAGTTAAAAAGGTGCCAATTAGTGACATTAATTGGGCTTGTGCGTCTCGAATGGGTCCGATGGGAACCACAAAAATCCCCACCAGAGGGGGAAGCTCTTTCTCCTTCAAATATAAAGCAGCTGCTCAGGATTTGTTGGGTGTAAGAGCCGTCTGTCAGCCCTTCGTGCTGTTGCTGGTCTCCTCTGGCTGTTACTTTCTCGAGGGTTAGAACTTGAACTGGCACTTTGGGTCGACGCTCAGAGTACAAGGAGCTCCAGCAGCTGTTTCCAGCGCGGAATCTCAGACTCACAGAGCGCTGGGGATTGGAAGGGACCTCCAAGATCATCCAGTCCAACCCCCTCGCCAGGGCCCACTGCTGGCTCCTGGCCATCCTGCTCTCTCCTGCCAGTTCTTGAGGCTCTGAACTGGCACGTTGGGTCGAAGCTCGGAGTCCGAGGAGCCCCAGCAGCTGTTTCCAGAACAGCCCAGCTCTGCCTTTCCAGTGAGGATAGAAACAGCAGGTTTGAGCTACTAGCCCCAAACTTCTCAGCCTGTTACCTGGCAAAGAACATTTGGGAACATCTGTCTTTCTCTGACGGAAGAACAATCCATCTCCACCTTTCCCATCTTTCATCAGCTGCCTCTGCAGCTTGTTCTGCTCCCCTGTTCCCGTTCCCTTAGCAAACACGTTTTTCCCCATCTCTGCTGGAAACTGCACCAGCAAGTCGCTGCTTGGTCACTGCTGACAGCTACAGCCATTGTTCCCGGGAGGAGCCCGGGCTCCGGGCACTGTGCTCACACACGTGTTTTACTCCAGAGCAACTGCTTCACCCCATCCGTGTGCAGTGCCTGTGAGCCTCTGCAAGGACAGGCTGAGTCCCCATCCCTGCGTGACCTAGGCGCTTAGGTGTGGTGTTGGGGGATCTGCTTTAGGGGTGACCTCGTAGAGTGGGGTTGATGATTGGACTCGATGGTCTCGGGGGTCTTTTCCAACCCGAATGACTCTGTGATCCTATGATCCCTCACCAGCAGAGCCACCTGGGCACAGGGCTGGTGGCTGCAGCCCCTCACCAGCAGAGCCACCTGGGCACAGGGCCGGTGACTGCAGCCCCTCACCAGCAGCGCCGTGCTCGCAGGGCCGTGTTTCTGTACAAATACGCAGGAAGCAAATCAGTTCTGTTTTGTTGGAGGCTGTGAGGGTCTCTGACAGCCGCTGCCACAGGGCTGTTTGTCCAGGCAGAGGTGCCCACGTGTGAAGCGTGGCTGCAAACCCAGAGCCGGGCTGAGCCCGAGGTCCTCTCAAGCCTCCGCAGGCTGCTGCCATTCCGCTGACATCTGGTAGTGCTTTCTCCCGAGAATCTCCTGCAGGAGCGGTTCTGGGCCAGCTGCTCGTGCGCTCAGATTCCATAAAAATATATAGCAGAGTTTATAAAGTTATTAGGGCAAAAAATGCTGCTGGAGCTCTCGCTCCGTGGGACATTGTGCGGCCTCAGCAGAAGAAATCTGTAAACAGATATCTTAGCCCAACGCAAAACCCTCCTAAACATTTAACTCTGACAGCCCTTCTCGGTGGATCCCAGCCAAACGGTTCGTGCAGCCTCATGCCTTAAGGTTCCCGCTGCAGATTTACAGCTGCATGTTTGCCTGGGTGATGGATGGTTATTTGAAACGGCTGCTCTCCCCAGCCCTCCAACGGCGGCAGAGGTTTGTGCTGCAGGTTCTCACCGAGAGCGGAGCCAGGCTCGGCTTGTGCCTTGTGTCAGGGGCTGTGAGCCAGGGTCAGACCGGAGGCTGCCCCGTGTCAGCAGGATCGGGTCCTTCGGTCTTCAGTTAGAACGATGAGTGGTATTAATGCTCCTCTGAGTGACGTGTTGGACAGCAGTGCAGGAGAAAGGGACCTGGGGGTGCTGGTGGCCAGCAGGATGGCCAGGAGCCAGCAGTGGGCCCTGGTGGCTAAGGCAGCAAATGACATCTGGGGGTGTATCAGACAGGGGTGGTTAGTAGATGGAGAGAAGTTCTCCTCCCCCTCTACTCTGCCCTGCTGGGACCACAGCTGGAGTCTTGTGTCCAGCTGTGGGCCCCTCAGTTCTAGAAGAACCCAGAGCTGCTGGAGAGAGCCCAGCACAGAGCCACAGGGGTGATGGAGGGAGGGGAGCATCTCCCTGCTGAGGAGAGGCTGAGGGAGCTGGGGCTCTGGAGCTGGGAAAAAGGAGCCTGAGGGGTGACCCCATGGATGTTGATCAGTATGGGAAGGGTGGGTGTGAGGAGGATGGAGCCAGGCTCTGCTCAGGGACACCCAGTGACAGGACAAGGGGCAGCGGGTGTGAGCTGGAGCAGAGGAGGTTCCACATCAGTGTGAGAAGGACCCTCTTCCCGGGGAGGATGCCAGAGCCCTGGCAGGGGCTGCCCAGGGGGTTATGGAGTCTCCTTCTCTGGAGACATTTCAAACCCTCGTGGCCCTGTTCCTGTGTGACTGGATCTGGGGGATCCTCCTGTGGCAGGGGGATGGGACTGGATGGTCTTCTGAGGTCTCTTCCAACCCCCCATGTTCTGGGATTCTGTGGTTCTGTGATCAGAGCCTGGAGGCTGCCCTGTGCAGAACAACCAGAGCAGCAGGATCGGGCCCGTTGGAGTGATGAGCTGTATTAATGCTCCTCTAACAAAATTGCGAAGATAATCAGATGGAGACACTACCGGAATCTTTATGGCAATTAGAAAGCTCCTACATTACAACTGCCTTCAGCCCCGGAGCTGAGGCTGAGCCTGCGCGAAACCAAAGAGAAGCAGCTCCAACGGCCCCGAGAGCATCCCGCGAAAGAGATGCAAAGGACTCGCTAATCGCTTGTCAGGGCAGAGCTAATTATCAATGTCAATGCAATTAGCTGCACCCTGTCGAAGGATTGGTCTCAGGTTTTAGCAGCCCTCTATCACACGCGGGATTTGCAACCCTTTGCCATGAGCACAGCGCCCGCGACGCGCTCCCGTGGCGTCAGCAGCGACAGCTGCTGCCCGACCGTCGGTGCCGGGGCTCAGCCGCCTCACGTCCGTCTGCACCGGCCAGGCTGCTACGAAACGGGGCGGGAAGTGTGAAAAGAAGCAGCCTTTAAGGTTAATCTGCTCGGAGGGGCTGGTGGCTCCCGAGCGGCTCGGAGGGGCTGGTGGCTCCCGAAGCTGCCCAGCAGGCGCCGGTGGCTGACGGCGGGTCTGTGCTCAGGTTAGAATTTCACGCCGATTCTTCCTCGTTTGCTGCTCTATATTTAATCCAGCTCTAATCAGAGGAGGCAATCGAGTCGTGAGATTAACACAGCTCTGCTGTACCTTACTGAACTCCCGATGGCCACTGAGTGGCCTTGTGTGGCTCTGGGCTTAAGCAGCCAAGAATAATAGGGAGATGCTTTACCAGAGCCTCCTCGAGGTACTTCAGAGTATTTTTGCCGTAACTCTTCTGAGCTTCCTCCTGGTTCTTCGGGAAGACCATTGCTCAGCTTTCAGCACCGGTGTCTGATGTCACTCACGGGTACGTGAGTGACAGCAGAAACCACAGAGTGTCTTTGGTTGGAAGAGACAATCAAGACCATTAGGTGCAACCTTCGTCCCAGCCGGGTCATCCCTAAGCCCACGCTGATGTCTGGTGGAGGGTGACCCTCACTGAAGTGGCCCTGGCCTGGGCACAGCCTGTGGTATCACGGAACATTAGGGACTGGAAGGGACCTTAGAAGATCACCCAGTCCCATCCCCCTGCCACAGCAGGATCCCCCAGATCCAGTCACACAGGAACATGGACAGGAGGGTTTGAAACGTCTCCAGAGGAGACTCCACAGCCCCCTGGGCAGCCCCTGCCAGGGCTCTGGCATCCTCCCTGGGAACAAGGTCCTTCTCACACTGATGTGGAACCTCCTCTGCTCCAGCTCACACCCACTGCCCCTTGTCCTGTCACTGGGTGCCCCTGAGCAGAGCCTGGCTCCATCCTCCTCACACCCCCCCTTCACATCCTGATCAACATCCATGGGGTCACCCCTCAGGCTCCTTTTTCCCAGCTCCAGAGCCCCAGCTCCCTCAGCCTCTCCTCAGCAGGGAGATGCTCCCCTCCCTCCATCATCCCTGTGGCTCTGTGCTGGGCTCTCTCCAGCAGCTCTGTGTCCTTCTGGAGCTGGGCCCTTTGTGGGATGAAGCACTGTGGCCACATACCAGGAGCAGTGGGTCCAGCCATCACTCTGCAAACACTGTGTTGTCCCTCCCAGTCTTTGAGGTGTCAGTGCTGGCCCTCAGAGCAGTTCAGCTCCAGGTGTCTCTTCCCTGGCTTTTCTGCCCAGGCAGAGCAGTTTCTCTGCCCCCACCCCATGGCTTCTGCTCTACCCAGGTCCCACCTCAGTGCTTTGGGGTCAGGGCTGGAGACGGGCTGCTGCCGCTGGCCCCTGTGCAACACGAACCGCGTCTCGTGGTTTCCTGAGGTCTGAGCTGGAGAAGTCTGAGCTGACGATGCTCTGGTTCTCATAACTTGGAGGGGTTTGATGTTTTGGGACTGTCGTCATCTTGATTTATGCCCTGGGTCTGAAGGGTCTGAACTGGCCTCTCCGCCTTGAGCGCTGGGCTGCTTTGATGTCTCTCCTTCACAGAAGATTTCTGTGCTGCAGAGGATGTGAAGCCGGCAAAGCCCCCTCGAGGCAGTTTTGCTCTTGTTTATTCAGAGAGAACCGTGCAGCAGGAGCGAAGGGACCAGTCTCTCTGTTGCAGAACTCTCCGGCACAAGCGATCCAAACGCTGGGAGCAGTGGCCTGTTCCCACAATGTTCTTCTCCCGCGGGAACCGGCGGTCGGGGACGTGGGAAGTCAGGCGCTTGAACAGGAGTGGTTCTGAGAGACGTGCGGAGAAACGCAGCCGCTCCGGTGATTCCATCTGAGAGAAGAGAGGGACAAGGCTGCGAAGAGCCAGGTGTGAGCGAGACCAGCCATCTCGGCGGTGGTCCTCGCCTCCATCTGCCCCAGCCCTGGCGGAGGGTCCTCAGCAGGACTGTTCCTCCTCCAGGCCTCCTCTCAGCATCGTCCCTGCCCTGCCTGTTTCTGACTCCCTTCCCAGAAAGACAAACTTCCAGTGGAGTGGGAAAGACTGGCCAGCAGAGGTCTGTTACTCTTTGTTCCATCAAGCCCACAGGGAACAAGATGACTACTGAAGAGGACTTCTCCTGAGTGCCAGGAGATAGGGGCTTAGTGCTGCCGTCTGAGCATCCGCGATCTGCTGCTACTCACAGCAGGGAAGAGATCCTGGAAGGGTTTGACCATGTGGCTGATCCAGCCCCGATGACCTGCTGTGTGGCTGATCCAGCCCCGATGACCTGCTGATCCAGCCCCAATGGTCTGATCCAGCCCCAATGGTCTGATCCAGCCCTGATGACCTGCTGATCCAGCCCCGATGACCTGCTGATCCAGCCCCAATGGTCTGATCCAGCCCCGATGGTCTGGTCCAGCCCCGATGACCTGCTGATCCAGCCCCGATGACCTGCTGGTCCAGCCCCGATGGTCTGATCCAGCCCCGATGACCTGCTGGTCCAGCCCCAATGGTCTGATCCAGCCCCAATGGTCTGATCCAGCCCTGATGACCTGCTGCTCCAGCTGCGATGACCTGCTGGTCCAGCCCCGATGACCTGCTGATCCACCCCAATGGTCTGATCCAGCCGCGATGACCTGCTGATCCAGCACCAATGGTCTGGTCCAGCCCCAATGGTCTGATCCAGCCGCGATGACCTGCTGATCCAGCACCAATGGTCTGGTCCAGCCCCAATGGTCTGATCCAGCCGCGATGACCTGCTGATCCAGCACCAATGGTCTGGTCCAGCCCCAATGGTCTGATCCAGCCCCGATGACCTGCTGATCCAGCCTCAATGGTCTGATCCAGCCCCGATGACCTGCTGCTCCCTCACTGCAATCAGTTGCAGGACCGTGTTTGTCAGACGCAGCTCAGCACCTGGTTTGAAGTCTACACAACTCTTAGTCTTCACCTCCTTATTTGTTGCCCAGTGAAAGCTCTAGAAACACTCTGTTTCCTTTTCTTTCCCTCTGGCTGTTGCTCCAGCACCGAGCAAAGCTGACGATGCGGTCTGAGACAAGGAAAATGCAGGGTCTCCCCTCCTGCCTCCACAGAGGGGTTTGGGGTCATTCCTCCAGCTCACAGATTGATTCTACCGAAGAGCTCAGTAGCAGCAGCTTCACAGAGCTGGGGAAACATTGAGGCCAGACAAACCACGGCCGCGGCTCTGACAGCAAACACGCGTCTTACTCCCAGAGCACTTCATGGCCGTGAGCTGATCTCCATCACAAACACCCCTTCCAGCTCTGCCTCCAGCAAGTGCCATGTCAGGTGGCGAGGGCTGGCTGCCTGGCATTAGTCGGAGCCGTGGTTTGAGCTCCAGGTCTGGGGGCCAGGACAGGGATTGCCATCCGACGGGAAAACCGTGGGCTGGGTTTGAAGGAAGGAACAACCTCTCGGTACCCGGCTCTGCTGGGCTGCACCACCAAAGGCATCGGGCGGTTGCTCAGAATCACAGCGCATCAGGGACTGGAAGGGACCTTGAAAGATCATCCAGTCCAACCCCCTGCCGCAGCAGGATCCCCTAGATCCAGCCCGGAGCTGCTCCCCGCCAGTTTAGCGTTTCCTTCTGCGCCGCCGTCTGGTCTCGAGTCCTTTCCCTCAGCTGCCTGTGATCGGGTCCCCAACTACGCGGCGCCGGGCTCCGCAGCCTCGTAGCGACGCCCAGAGCAGCTTCGCCCGGGGGCTGCCCGCAAAGGCTTCCCGGCTTCCCGAACACAATCGCGCATTAGAGGAACAAAGGAAAGTGCCTGCTGCGCTTAAGTGACTTCCCCGGCTCGTTCCTCACCACCAATTAATGGCTCTGAATGAGGCTGTAATTGAGCAGTGACTAATGCTGACAGCAGAGCTGTCCTCTCTCGCTGGCTGAGCCCTCGGCCGAGCGATGGAAATAGTCGTCATCGCCTATAGTGAGAAGAACGATCCTGTGCCGCGGCTTCTCCCGGGTTTGGGCTGGTTTGTTGCGGTTGCTGGAGGAATCCATGGGGCTGAGAGAGTGGCCGGGCACTGGAACAGGCTGCCCAGGGGGCTGGTGCAGTCGCCATCCCTGGAGGTGTTTAAAAACCGCCTGGCTGGAGCACCCTAGGGGTTAGGGTGGTGTTGAGATAGGGGCTGGGCTTGGTGATCCCGGAGGTCCTTTCCAGCCGGGGTGATGATTCTGTGGTTCTTAGGAAGCCACCTGGGTTTGGGAGATGCTGGGTTAGGGGAGAGCCAGAGCAGGTAACTGAGCTTGTGGGACAGCCCACTGCTGTCAGAACGGGCCACTCCTCAGCACCCCAGCCCAGGGACCCCACAGCACCCTGCTCATGCCCATCACGCTCCCTCCGAGGTGACTAGGTGCCCAGTTTCCTGCATTACTAGTCCCGTTTTATGAACGTGGAGATCAAAATGCAGGGACCCAGTGGCTGGCCTAAAGCCTCAGCATCCCTCCTGCTGCATCAGTTGCTGCTCTAACATCCTCTTTCCCCCCAGTTCCCTCTCTTCTGGTTCGGGCAACACTCCCACTGGACAGTCCTGCTGAGCAGGGGAGGTGGTCCTCAGCCAAAGCATCTTCCTGCTCCAGGCTCCTCTGGGGTGCTGTGGGCGCTGGGGCCAGTCAGAGTGAGCTGCCAGCGCCCCAGCCACAGCTCCTGGGGGAACGTGCTGTCCCCCAGCACCGACACCCACGTTACCCACTGCTAGCACCCACAGACGGGCAGGGGGCAGCGGCTGCTGCGTCTCGGGGTGAGACCTTTGGGCGCTCCCGCAGGGCCGGGGGGGCTCTCGGTCTCGGCAGCAGCACCTGCGGTCCCTCTGTGCGGGATGTGCTGGAGCGGCGCCGCTCCACCGCCGGCAGTGTCCCCGCATTTGTCGGCCCCGGCTGTCTCCAGCCGCCGGTGAGGACCCCGCGGCCCATTGGCTGCCTGCGCTGGTTTCTCGGGAAACTGGCGATTACGGAGCCGCAGAAGCGCCTCTGAGTCACCGCTGCTCAGAAACAGACCCAGGAGACTGACTGGGCTGCTGCAGCCAGCACCGCCAGCGCTCGGCTCCGGCTGGCCACCCAAAGGAACAGGCGCCCCACTGGTGCTTTTGGGGCTCATCATCCGCATGTCGGCCCCTTCCCAGCCCTGATGCCTGCGTGTGCTGCCTCTCCAGCTGCAGGCAGGTGACTCCTGCTGCTCTGGTGCGGAGGCTGGTCCGACTGGATCTAGGGGATCCTGCTGTGTCGGGGGGATTGGACTGGATGATCTTGCGAGGCTCTTCCCAATCCCTAATGTTCTGTGATTCTGCCGATCTGAGGAAGGAAAAGGAGGGACATTTGGGGTCCCTCTGGCCGCTGGCTGTGTCTGTGCTAGGAGAGAGGCTCCCTTTGCCCCAAACGCTCCCCGGGCTGGGCTGTGGATCCTTCCCCCCGTTGCACAGGAGACCTGGTGCCAAAGGACCCAAACTAGCAACCAACCCAAAGAGAATCAGTGACAAACAGAGACGAGAGCAGTGCAGGGCTAATGGCTGTGGGCTCGGGGATGCTGCGCCAGCAGGACCCCACGTACCATGAGGCTTTGGCTGGGGTGACACGGGGAGCTGCAGCTGCGTTTAACAGCTCTTCTGCTGTGTAATAGATACTGGTTGGAAAAGTCTTCCTGCCCCGAAATAATTCATCTGGTGTCATGTGGGGAGCTGATGATGGAACCAGAAATAGACTCCCATATTGGCAGGGCCTTGCGGTGCTGCTCTGCACGGTGGCACTGCTCCTTCTTCTTGTCCCTTGTCCTCCAGTTCGACAGAGACTCCCAGAACACTAGGGATTGGAAGGGACCTCGAAGGATCATCCAGCCCATTCCCCCAACAGAGCAGGATCCCCTAGATCTGCCCAGGGGCGTTGTGGAGTCTCCTTCTCTGGAGATGCTGAAAACCCTCCTGGCCCTGTTCCTGTGCAACTGGATCTGGGGGATCCTGCTGGGGCAGGGGGACGGGACTGGGTGATCTTCCGAGGTCCCTTCCAACCCCTAATGACTGGATCTAGGGGATCCTGCTGTGACAGGGGGACAGGACTGGATGATCTTCCGAGGTCCCTTCCAGTCCCTTAAGTTCGGTGACCCTGTGATTCCACCATGTAGCAGTTACCACCTTCGTCCCACAGGCTGGGTCTTTCCTGAGGAGTCTCCTGTACCGCAGTGACATTAACGGTGCTGCCCAGGGGGAGAGTTTACGAAGAAGAGCCAGAGGGTAGTTCTTGGGGAGTTGTCTTGCTGATGCTCCTTCAGACATCCAAACAAACACAGTGGATCCTTTGTAGAGGGTGGTAGAGTCGTCAGATGCTTTGGTCCTGCACGTCAGCGCTTTCCCCCGTGGAAGTCTCATCTCATTATTTAGCACCAGCTCTCATCTTGATCATTTCTGTTTTAAACCCCCTCTCCTCCTCAGCACTTTGGAGGCGGCCTCCTAAGTGGGTTGTTTTTTCCACTGGCCCTTATTGAGCTCCATCATTATTCTGCATCTTAACAGCACTCTAATCCTCTTCCTAATTACATGTAATGAGTGTTTTGGAGTTGACAGGAGCACATCAAGGCCTAATAATAAAGAAAATTGCTAAATCGAGACTTCCAATTATATTCTGTTAGCTCAGATGGTTGGCATCTAGCGGGTATAAAAATAGGAGGTTATTAAAATCCTCCAACCCTCCCTCGGTATTTCAGCCCCTACCCCACATCAGCCCCTATTTCAGCCCCGTCTCCACCGTCTCATCAACAGCAGCTCTCTCTGCCCCAGGGGGTTGTGGAGTCTCCTTCTCTGGAGACGTTTCAGTCCCTCCTGGGCTGTTCCTGTGGGACTGGATCCAGGGGATCCTGCTGTGTCAGGGGGGTGGGACTGGGTGATTTTTGAGGTCCCATCCAATCCCTGATGCTCTGGGATTCTGTAAATCCCTATGTTCTGGGACCATGTGAGTCCCCTTTGCCCAGGGCTTTGGGCGACCATGGCCATAGCTGACAGAGTGAGGTCTGACCAAATGAGCATCTCTGGAGGCCTCCCTGGCCGGTGGCCTGACCCGAGGGGTGGCAGCACATCCAGAGCATCACCAGGACATCTGGGTCAGGAAACCTAGCCTGGGGTTTGGGCATTGCACCCTCACTTGTGCTGGAACTTCTGCTTCTGCAGACACAGACAGACCCCAATGTCTTCTCCTGGTCCTTTGTGATGACCATCACCCTCCCTCCAGAGCGTCAGGGATTGGAAGGGACCTCGAAAGATCGTCCAGTCCAGTCCCAGCATCCCAGAACATGAGGGGCTGGAAGGCACCTCGGAAGCTCATCCATTCCAATGCCCCTGGCACAGCAGGATCCCCTTGATCCAGCCGCAGTCCCCTCCCCAAAGCTGGCAGCTGGCAGCCCCAGGCGCCGCAGGCAGCGCAGCCAGGCTGGCAGCCAGGCACCGGGCGCTGGCGCTTGGACCCTTCTGAGAGGGGGTGATTTATACATCCTGTGTGACACCCTGGCTTCGGCAGGAGAACAGCACCTTCTGCAATTGCTGCTGTCACTTCTGCTTCCTGTTTATGGGGCTGGATTCGGTTATCCAGGTGTCAGCGGTGGCACCAGGAGCCCGGCGTCTGCACCGGCTCCAGGTAGGGGAGCAAATAAGGGAACATGAGCCCTCAAATCACATTTCGGTGCCAATAACTTCCTCAGCAATAAGGGGGAAGGAGAAAAACAATCTCAGCAGCGCCGCGATATGTGGCTGGGGCTGCTTCTGAGCGGAACAATTACTGCTGCTATAAAGGAACCTGCGATGCATCATCTGCTCCTCAACAGCCCCGGCGAGAGGAGCGGGGTTACTGGGGGACTCGGGCTGGGGGGAGCGAATCTCCAGCCTCAATCTTTAATAAAGTAGCTGGAAAGGAGTCAGGAAATTATACACTTGTAGGGCTGATCTCACTGGCAAGTTGAGTCCACGGGAATTAATGAGGGATGAAGTCACTCAACAGCTGGAGGAGCTCGAGCCGGACGTTTGCAGGGCTCCGGACGGCTCCTCCCGGTTGCTGGGTGAAGGGATAAAGCCCTCAGAGACGGGGCGAGACGGGCGGCCGCAGGAGCCAGCTCAGCCCTAACTCAGTGTTCCCACAGGCAGCACCACGGGGCTGGAGGGAGCAGTCACAGAGGGGTCACGGCTCAGTGCTGCGTCCTGACCGCAGAGTTGGGTTGGAGAAGACCCCTGGGGTCAGCAAGTCCAGCCACCATAGCATCACGGGATGATTCAGGCTGCAGGAGACCCCTGGGGTCAGCGAGTCCAGCCACCATAGAATCACAGGATCTTTTGGGCTGGAAAAGATCCTTGGGATCATCGAGTCCAACCACCAACCCCACTCTACAAGGTCACCCCTAAAGCAGACCCTCTAACGCTACATCTAAGTGACTGTTAAACTCATCCAGGGATGGGGACTCAACCACCACCCTGGGCAGTCCATCCCAGTCCCTGACCACTCTCTCTGGGAAGAATCTCTTCCTGATGGCCAGTCTGACCCTCCCCTGGTGGAGCTGGAAGCCCTTCCCTCTGCTTCTGTCGCTAATGACCTGTGAGAGGAGCCCAGCACCAGCACCCCCACGGGCCCTCTCAGAGCCCCAGGAAGGGGCTCTCAGCAAGGGGCAGGTCTGTTTTCCACGCAGACCCTTCCCCACCCTCACTCTGTCACCGGTTCACGGGGCTGCTGCCCTCAGCTCCGTTTCCAGGAGCCTCACTTCTTTCAGCCTTCACACAGCAAATTGTCCCGACCCCTCCAGCCCTGAAATCGCAGTCAAACCCTGGCGATGAGAGGGCAGCGGGGCAGCAGCAGCAGAGGGGCTGTCAGAGCCGGGCAGTGGGTCCATCCCTGCAGCCCGCAGCTTCCCGCGTGTGGGGAGCGCTGGGCACTGGGCTGGCCCTGGGCTGGTGCCGGCTGAGCGCAGGGTGGGAACTGGCTTGTGCGGAGCCTGGCTCTGCCACAGCAGAGCTCCTGGCCTTTCTCTGCGGAGGTGCCGCCTGACGCCCGAGGGGAACGAAAGTGGGTCACCCGGGGCCGCCTGCCCTGCTGAACACGATGCGATCAGCAGAGACAGCGCCCGTGCGCCCGGCGGGGCTGCGGCGGCTGCAGTTCGTCACTGAGAGCCGCCGGGACGTGGCTGCGAGCGCCTGGCCCTGCCCGTGAGCGGGCACCGGCACCCAGGCGGCTGCTCCTCCGAGCCAGGGGGGGCTGCGCAGCCGGCTTCTGCTGCCCTGGGGACACGGATGCTCGAGGGAACAGGGGAAGGGACCTCGAGAGATCATCCTGTCCCGTCCCCCTGCCACAGCAGGATCCCCTAGAGCCAGTCACAGAATCACAGACCATGAGGGATTGGAAGGGACCTCGAAAGGGCACCCAGTCCCGCCCTACCAACACAGCAGGATCCCCCAGATCCAGTCACACAGGAACAGGCCACGAGGGTTTGAAATGTCTCCAGACAAGGAGACTCCACAGCTCCCCTGGGCAGCCCCTGCACTGCAAAGAAGGTCCTTCTCACACTGATGTGGGACCTCCCCTGTCCCAGCTCACACCCGCTGCCCCTTGTCCTGTCACTGGGTGCCCCTGAGAGGGGAGGGGGCAGAGGAGCTGGGTTCAGGCCAGACTGCAAATGCATTTGGTGTCTCCCTCGTTCTCTAAGGAACAAGTGGGGACTCACTCCAGCCCTGTCCTGTCCTGTCCCAGTGAAAAATGCTGGGACAGAATGCGTCACCCTTCGTTTGGGCTGAAGCAATCGATTCACGTCTGCCTGCACGAGGCTGTGGGCAGCCTAACGGGGGTCTGGGGCTGGAGCAGCTGGGACAATGGCAGTGAGTCACAGCATCACGGCATCGTCCTGGCTGGGGAGGACCTCTGGGAGCATCAAGCCCAGGAATCCCATCACTGTGGAGGTATCTGAGCTCTGATGATGCTTGTGCCCGGGAACCCCACGGCGATGGTGGTACCTGACTGCTGGTCCTGGTGCCGGGAATCCATCCCCACAGTCAAGCAACAGGAAAACGCCCCCCGGCAGCACCGTGGGGGTGCAGGCGACTGGCAGCCACAGGATGTCTCGGAGATGCCGTCACCTCCCGGCTATAAATAGGAGCAAAACCTCCCGATGACAGTCTGCCCGGAGCGGAGCTCACACTCATTTCAGGACGCTCAGGGTTACTGTGGGTTTTCTGCCCTACTTTTGGTCGGGGTTTTTTGCTTGAAGATGTGGCAGGATGCTGCGGAGGAAGTGCAGCTGGGTTCACTGGAAAGACTCCTGTGAGCTACAGGCAGAGCAGGGAGTCCGAGGTGTTTGTGCTGCTCAGTGCTCACCCTGCACCCAGGAGCTGAGCGCTGGGGACTTAGAGCCACCACAACAGAGCTCCCCTTCGGTTGCCTCAGCGGCACAGAAGGGGCAGGCGGTCCTCTTCCTCGCTGGAAAACGATCGCGTTCCCAGCAAACCCCGTCACCTCCCTTCCCAGTGCCGGTGTCACTCTGCCAAGGGGAACCACAAATCACAGAGCATCAGGGGTGGGAAGGGACCTCGAAAGATCAGCAGGTCCAATCCCACCAACACAGCAGGATCCCTCAGATCCAGTCACAGAGAAACATGGCCAGGAGGGTTTGAAATGGCTCCAGAGAAGGAGACTCCACAACCCCCCTGGGCAGCCCCTGCCAGGGCTCTGGCACCCTCCCCATGAAGAAGGTCCTTCTCACATTGATGTGGAACCTCCTCTGCTCCAGCTCACACTCGCTGCCCCTTGTCCTGTCCCTGGGTGCCCCTGAGCAGAGCCTGGCTCCATCCTCCTCACACCCACCCTTCCCATCTTGATCAACATCCATGGGGTCACCCCTCAGGCTCCTTTTCTCCAAGCTAGAGCCCCAGCTCCCTCAGCCTCTCCTCAGCAGGGAGATGCTCCCCTCCCTCCATCACCCTTGTGGCTCTGTGCTGGGCTCTCTCCAGCAGCTCTGTGTCCTTCTGGACCTGAGGGGCCTACAGCTGGACACAAGACTCCAGCTGTGGTCTCAGCAGGGCAGAGTAGAGGGAGAGGAGGATGTCTCTCTCTACTAACCACCCCTCTTCTGATCTACCCCAGATGCCGTTGGCCTTGTTGGGCACCAGAATCCATTGCTGGCTGCTGGCCATCCTGCTGGCCACCAGGATCTGCGGCACAGAATCCCCCCAACCCAAATCCGAGTCTTTGTGCTGATGTTGCTGGACTCTGCATCAGCAGGTGGGAAATTATCTCATTTCATTAATTAGTTGGGAGAAAATTAATCATCTCCTTCTGATGCATGAAACCTTTACCAGTAATTTCTGCTCTCTGGGGAAGTCCGGGCCAGATGCACGGGTGGAGCTTCCTCCTGCTCCTCCTGTCACCCAGCTCAGCCTTCGCCCTCTCCTCATGCAGGGACCAGAGTCGTTCCCTGTCTGCAGAGGCAAGAAACTCAGACCTCAGCAGGCTGGTGGGACCAGGGTCCACGAGTCGTCCTCACAAAACCCCGTCCTCCTGACAACCCAGCAGTGATACTGGGGTGCTGGTCCCCTGTGCTGGGCATCGCAGCTCACCAGGGTGACCCTGCTCCTCAAGCACATGGGATGCAGCAGCCCACCCAGCACCTTCCCAGGCTCAGACCGCCCCAGCCGCGGGCAGAGAGCCCCAGGAGCCCCACAGGCAGCCACGGGGAGCAGCCGGCGGCTCGGTTCTGTTGCTCGGAGACTAGGAGCCGGGAGCTGGTGTTGGGATGAGGCTGGGGGGGACAAGCAGCCTCGCTGATGTTGCCCAGTGGACTGTCTGAGGAACCGCATGCACAGGGACGCTTCGTGGTTCTTGTGCAGGAGAAGTGCGAACGCTCCGGGAACTCCGAGGAGCCCGTTGGTGGGATCGAGGCGCCGCTGCTGCGGCCCCTCACAGCCCGAACGAGGGGCTCTCCTGCGGCTCCGCTGCCGCGGCTGCGTGACGATCACAACCGAGGGAGGGAGAAGCAGAACAGCAGCCCCCTGAGAGGCTGTAAAGGAGGGACCGAGCAGAGCGGGGAAGAGGAGCTTTATTTATTCTTCTCATTCCAAGGAACCGCGGAGCTGCCTTTGCAGAATTAGAGCATCTCCTGGGTCTTCTCTAACGCTGCGGTTTGTCTGCGCTGCGCCGGTGCCTAACAAGCTGTCTGCGTGCCAGGGACGTCTTCTTTTCCCCCTCACAAATGACAGCATTCTCATTTCACACCACAGCTACATCCATATCCCGATCCCCCGAGATGCCCTTGATGTGGTGACAATCGTGAGATTCAATCAGGCTGCTAGTCCCGGGGCGCCTGCGTTTCAGCGGCTCCCCCGACTCATCAGAATTACCCTCCTTCAAGAATAACTTGTTGTGTTTAGCTCCACGTGTGTCCCATAAACAGCGCTGGTGAGGAGCAGACTGAGCCCTCGGGGCAGGGTGGAGCTGCCTGTGTGAGACCTGGGGGCACCCCGCAGCCAGACCAGGGCAGGTACCCCAAAGGAAAGCAGCACTCTGCTGCTTCTTGTGGACTTCTTTGTGTCTTCCTCCTGTTTCCCTCGATGTTGACAGTCATTTCTGACCCTCGACACACCTTTGCCCACCAGGATAAACGTTCCCAAGTGCAATCACACATCACCACTCCCAGCTGAGGGGTCCTGCCGAAGGGACAAAGGGCTGCTGAGGCAGGGGTGGGGGTTAATCAGGGGCTAATCACAGCCCTGGGGAGGTCAGCAGCTGCCAATGGACCTCAGGCTGTGGTGGAGTAGGGTCGTGGCTGTGCTGTGGCCCGGAGGGAGGTGGTGGTGCTGCTGCTCCTCCTCGGTGCAGGGCTGGAGACTGAGGAGAGGGGTTCTGGAAGAATTCAAATGCAGGAGCAACTGAAGGGCCGGGAGCTGGAGAGCTACAGGGAGCGACTAGCTGAGAAAACCAGGTAAAGTGTTTGTGTTGGACAGTAGAGAGCCCAGGTCCCAGACCTGCTCCTTGTGTGTGAGATGATTCCTCTGCTTAAGAAGGGCATCGCTGGCTCTGAAGGATCCAGACTGATGTTTCAGAGAACAAGTGGCCAGAGCACTGTGTTTGGTTTGCTCTAGGCCAGGGGCAGGGCATCACTTTCCAAAGCCTCTCAGCTCTGCAACCAGCTTCTGGTTAGATGAGGGGGAGCTGGTGGCCATGGGGACAGAACTCTCTGCCCTTCTCTTGCTGAAGCTGGTGCAAAAGGCTGATGGAGCTGCTGGAACAAGAGTGGTGACACCATGAGAGGCCGGGCAAAGCCTCTCTTTGCTGAAAGCCTGGTCAAACGTCTCGTTCTGTGGCTAAACCTGGGTCAGGTCAGTCACAACCCCTCTGGGTCAGGTCCTGCTGGGGGTGCTGCGAATGGACGTGGGTTCCCGTTGCCAGAGGCACAAGAGCTGTGTCCCAGCCCTTCTGAGCAGCTTTTCCAAACCCCTCTCTGCCAGGTTTGTGTGACATGAGGGCAAGAGGTGCCGGCCTGACCGCGGCGCTGACGGCAGCAGCTCTCCCGGTGGAGCCCCGGCAGCCTGGAAGGGCACCTGGCTGGCAGGTAAGAGGCACCGAACGGCCGGCGGGGTGTTGGTGCGGGAGGTGTCACGGCCGGATGGGTCGGGACAGGTGTGGCAGGGAGGGGAGCTGTGGTTGGCCCCACGGGGAGGAATTCTTGGTGCTTGTGGCAGCCCAGGTGGGCAGCACTGGTGGAAACCCCTGTCTGAGAAGCCACCAGGGAGCCACTGGGCCAGGCGGAGCCCTGCCGGTGCCGCGGAACCCGGTGGTGACTTTGCGGTTGGGTTGGTTTTTCAGAAGCAGCACAAAGGGTTCCCACAGATGCTCTGTGTAGCTGGAGGCTGCTCAAGGGGAGCCTGTGCTGGGGGATGAAGCTGAGCCGAGCTCTTTCAAGCCTGGAGAGGCAGTGGGGTGTCTTGTGCCAGAGCTGGGGTTTGCGATTAACCAGACAGAGAGGGGCTGCCTTTCAGCGGGTTTGCAGATGGCACCGAGTTGGGAGGGAGTGTCCACGTGCTGGAGGGCAGGGGGGCTCTGCTGAGGGACCTGGACAGGCTGTTGCGATGGGCTGAGGATAACTGGCTGCATTTTGGTAGAGACAAATGTGCCCAGGTGGCCAAGAAGGCCAGTGGCATCCTGGCCTGGGTCAGAAACTGTGTCCAGTGGAGTAGAGAGGGGATTATCCCCCGTCCTGAGCACTTGGGAGGCTGCACCTTGAGTACTGGGGCCAGTGTTGGGCAACAAGGGAGACATTGAGGTGCTGGAGCAAGGGCAGAGGAGGGCAATGAAGCTGGAAGGGCCTGAGGAGAGATGGAGAGAGTTGGGGCTGGTTTGTTTGAGGAAGGGGAGGCTGAGGGGAGACCTCATCGCTCTCTGCAGCTCTCTGCAAGGACCCTGCAGAGGTGCTGGTACTGGGCTCTGCTCACAGGTCGTTACTGATAGGAGAGGGTCAGACTGGCCATCAGGAAGAGATTCTTCCTGGAGAGAGTGGTCAGGCCCTGGGCTGGGCTGCCCAGGGTGGGAGTGGAGTCCCCACCCCTGGATGAGTTTAAAAGTCACTGAGATGTGGTGCTGGGGGACCTGGTCTAGGGGTGACCTTGCAGAGTGGGGCTGCTGATTGGGTGGCTGGACTCTGTGGTCTCAGGGGGTCTTTTCCAACCTGAATGATTCTATGACTGAGCCCTCTGTTCCTGCTCTCATTGCGCAGGCTGCTCCCTATTTTATCAACCTCAGTTTTCCCCTTGAGGCAGAGCACAGGGACTCTGAGCTGGTGGCAATTAAGGAACACGGTGTGTAGCCCCTGGGCTAGCACTGGGGGGGTCTGTTCTAGCCTGGGCTGTGCTGCTGGGGACTTCACACCAACCTCACCAGTTTGGCAGTAGCTGAGGAGAAGACACCCCTGCGTGGTGCAGAGTCAGAACCCACCGCTCCTGCTCTTGATTGTTGCTGGACTAAAACAAAGGACTAGTGATTGTTCAGTGCTAATGTTGGCCAGGGGGGCTGTGGAGTCTCCTTCTCTGGAGCTGTTTCAAACCCTCGTGGCCATGTTCCTGTGCGACTGGATCTAGGGGACCCTGCTGTGGCCAGGGGATGGGACCAGATGGTCTTTCGAGGTCCCTTCCGATCCCTGAGGTTCTGTGGTTGTGTGAAAGTCCCTGTTGGGTGCTGCCAGCAGTGGGTGCTCGGGAAGAGCAGGATGGACCCGGTGCCTCCCTCCTGTGCTGCCTGACTTGTAGCCTCCTGTCCTCCTCAACCAGGGCAGTGCCTCCAGCCTCGGGTGCTGCAGATGGACCTTCTTTTTCCCTCCTTCCCTGAAACCCCGTGAGAGAGCCCTTGAGCAGGGGTGATGCTGCAGGGTGACCCATGGCAGCCTTCCCCAGCCCGTGTTGTGAGCAGAGGTTTGTCCTCCTGCTTCGTGGGAACTGCCTCCTGATGCCTTCACCCGGTGCCTCTGGCTCTCAGCCCGAGAGGCCAGTGATGAACTTGTTCCTGTTACAGTTCCCCACTTAAGACTTTATGGGCTCCCTTCATGTTCCCTGTCCCCCACCTGGCAGCCTGAGTTCACAGTCTGGTCATCGCTCATCTCCTCCCTCATCCCTCTCTTCTCCCCTCTAGTGAGGAAATGAAGTCCTGAGCGTCTCCCAGGGCCACCAAACACAACGGAGGGCTAGTGATGGCTTTTTTCTCCCAGAGCAGGAGCGTCTCCTTCAAAGGCCAGTTCTTAGTGCTGGGGCTGGTCCTGCGAAGCTGCCGGCTGCTCCATTGCACTGGACTTTGTATCTCGTTGGTTTTTAAGATCAGGAGTCGCTGCCCCACAGCACTGCCTGGGGTCTGTCAGGGAGTCTGGAGCAGGGCTCCTGGCAGGGCTGCTGATCGCTGGCTGTGTCTGGGGGGGGCTAAGGGCAGCTGCTGTGCCTGGGGGTGAAGGGAGCTCCTGGGACCAGGGGAGCTGCTGTGCCTGGGGGAGACCAGGGGAGCTGCTGTGTCTAGGGTCGGGAGTAAAGGGAGCTCCTGTGCCTGGGGTGGGGGGGGACCGGGGGAGCTCCTGTGCCTGGGGGGAGCTAAAGGCAGCAGCTGTGCCTGGGCAGGGAGTGAGGGGAGCTCCTGTGCCTGGGGTCAGTTTGAGAGGAGCCCCTCTGCCAGGGTAAGGGGAGCTGCTGTGCCTGGGGGGCAAAGAGGGGGGCTCCCGCTCAGCCTGGAGCCTGCAGGGGCAGGAGCCCGTCCCCGTAGCTCAGGTCCAGGGTCTGCCGCTGCCTCGGAGCTGCAGCCGAAGGCTGCTGTGAGCAGGAAAACCTGGGGCAGCTCCTGCGGCGCTCGCAGAGCGCCTTTGCCCGCGGCCCCGGAGCAGCTCGCTTCGTCAGGGAATCCAAACATGTAACCTCGACATGTAAATATTTCCAGAAATATTTCCTGAATAAATAAAATTCCTTCCAAAATGACCTCACCCCTTGGCAGAGGCGCCCGAGCGCTTTGCACATCCTCCAGCGCTGCTCCTCGCTGCTGCTGGGGCCGCCAGCTGAGGGCCCTGGGCAGGCTCTGGGACGGGGGCGCGGGGCGCTCTGCAGCGGGTCGGGACCTCAGGCTCCGTGTGCTCCGCTGGGAAAAATCGCTTCCCTGCCTCCATCGCGTCGTCCCGCCGCTGTCCGCAGCACCTCGTGTCCGGCCCAGTGTGGGGAGGCAGAGCAGAGCATCGCTGCTGCCTGTGGCCCATGAAGCCAGCAGGGCTGATAGCTGCTAGAGCTTATCTCCCTCTCCAGATAACGAAGGACTTGGCTCTAGTGCCTGGGGCAGGTTGTTGTCGGGCGCTGTGTGATTACTCCTGCTGATCTGGCCTCCCAAACCTCCTGTGGGGTTCTCTGTTTGTTTGGGGATGTTTTCTTGCACCTCTGCCATCCCTTGGGAGCACTAAGGGGACAGGGACAGCCTCTCCCTGCCAGATGGGAGGCAGACAATCCCTTGAGGATTAAGGTGGATCAACATGTGAAGGGCAGGTGTCAGGAGGATGGAGCCAGGCTCTGCTCAGGGGCACCCAGTGACAGTGACAGGACAAGGGGCAGCGGGTGTGAGCTGGAGCAGAGGAGGTTCCACATCAGTGTGAGAAGGACCTTGTTCCCAGGGAGGGTGCCAGAGCCCTGGCAGGGGCTGCCCAGGGGGGTTGTGGAGTCTCCTTCTCTGGAGACATTTCAAACCCTCCTGGCCATGTTCCCGTGTGACAGGATCTCGGGGACTGGACTGGATGATCTTTTGAGGTCCCTTCCCATCCCTAATGTTCTGGGATTCTACTCCCCTGCTGCCCTCCCACTGCAGCCAGGGGCCACCCACAGCACCCAGCACAGCAGGGGACGAGCTCCTGCCTGTCACTGGGAGGGCAGCACCCCAGGAACAATGTTCTCAGCACCCACTGGTGAGATAAATGACACCCAGTAGCCCTCTCTTACTGCTTAGAGACGTGTGTGTTCCCGTTCTGCGCTGGGGAACTGCTAGCCTGGACCTTCCCGTGGCCAGTTCCCTTCCTCCCCAGGGTTTTGTTTGTCTGTCTTGCCAAGGCCAGCTCTGGGGTGAACACTGTGTCTTCAGGGGGTCACCGCCCTTACCAGTAACTGAGCTGGTTCCAGTTGTGGGTGATGCTCCTCCACCCAGCCAGGCAATCGGCTCTGCCGGGCCGGGCTTTCTCCCTGCTTTCCTAGGGTTGTAGAAAAGGGCTGGGAGGTTCACAGAGCATCCAGGGTTGGAAGGGACCCCGACAGATCATCCAGCCCACATCCAAGTCATTTCTTCACGCACGAGCCGCGCGCAGGGAGTGTCTTCAAAGGGTCCCCTCTGGACAGGGCGATCCGGACATCAGCTTCATCTCCCAGCCTGTCTGTTACTCATCCAGCCGAGCCCGTCCTTGCTGGGCTGGAGCGGGGCTGGCTGCAGCGCAGGAGTCTCTGGGAAGCCTTCAGGCTTTGAAACTTGTTTTCAGGGCGAGTTGAGCTCAGCCCAGGTCCTTCCATACTGAAACGAGGGGATGTGCAGCCACAACCCTGAGAGCAGCTGGGTCTGCAGCTCCCTAGCCCAGCAGCCCCTGCACGGGAACGTCTCTGCTCACCGGGCCGAGCTGGTTCCCCTGCCCTCCATCCCTGGGGAACGCGAGGAGGGAAGAGCCTGTGAGGCCAGGCAGGCTGAGAGACTTGCAGAGCTGTTTTGGTTGGAGAAGACCTCTAACATCATCCACTCCGAGCACTGACCCGGTGCTGCCAGGTCACTCTCAGCCTGGCACGGAGTCAGGCTGGTGCTGAAGGGGGGCTGAGGTCAAGCAAGGGCTGGGAACTGGGAAATACTGGGGTCGGCTGCTTCACCAGACTCGTAGGCAGCCACAGGGAGGCCACCCCTGAGCTGGCCGTGTGCCCTCTGGGCTTGTCCTCGGGTTCAGCCTGTGCTCCGCTCTCTCTATGGCGTCGGTTTGCGTGCTCCATCGCTGCTGGGGGATCACCCTACACTCGACTGGGTGTGAGTGCATTTGTCTGTCTGAGAACAACCATCCCGACGGACAGAGCCGCTCCAAGAGGGTCCGGGAGCAGATGCGGCCCCTCCGCTGGAGAGGGTTCGCTCCTCCGGCTCAGGCAGCTGCCCTGTGTTTATCTCTTCCTCCTGCTGCGGTGAGCAGATCCGATGGGCAGAGGACATGTCAGCGGCAGGACAGCAGGGCCGGTGCAGAGGGACCGTCGGGAAAGCCCTCGGGTCCTAGGAGTAAGTGAAGGAGCCCCATGGGGGCAGCTGGCTGGGCAGGGATCTCTGCAGTCAGAAGAGGGGTAGGGCACTGACCCCTTGGCCAGCTGACAGCAGCTGAAGTGGGGCCAGCCAGGAAGCTTTCACCCATTTTCTGCAAGTTGAGAAGAGCCAGCTCCGCTTTGTTTCCTGAGGCAGAGCTCTCGCCCTGCGGCAGGCAGCCGCGCCCAGCCTGTCCCCGCAGGTTCCCAGGTCAGGTTCACCAGCTCGCTGGGGAAGTTCTCCAGGAGCTGCCCGGAGGAGGCACAAGGCAGCCCAGGACGGCCAAACGGCTCCCAGCACGCAGTCCGTGACTGGAAGGGCCTGTGTGAGCAGAGCCCTCCTCCCTGCAGTGACTGCTGCGGTTCACGGGTGCAGCAGCAGCTGCTGAAGAAGCCCTTGGAGCGGGAGAGAGCTGCTGAGAGAGGGGAGCAGCTCCGCTCCGCCGGCCTCCGCCTGGCATCGCTGCTCTGCCAGTGGCTCTGCTGCTGCACCCCGACTGCCCTCAGCAGGGTCACGGACCCCGGTGCCCATCCCGCTGTGGGAGCTGCCAGCGGAGCCGGAGCTCGGGCTGCCCGGCAGCTCCTCTCGAGCAGATGCTGCCGATGAGTCAGGGCTCCGTTTCGCCGGCTGCTGTGACCTGTTTTCTCCTGCGGCCGGGCTCTGGCCAGGAAGGTGCCTGCCCGTGTTCTCCCTGTGGGCGCCGTCCCGCGGGCGCTGCGGCAGGTGCTGATGTCTCGGGAGCTGTCGACGAGGACTTGCGGTGCCCTCCCGCGCTGTGACGCCATTTCCAGGTGTCCAGGCTTGGTTTGGGGCAGGATGAAGGGTTTGGTGCTAATCTGCCCCAAATCCCACGTGATAGCGCCGTGACCATGGCTTGTACCAGCCTGGCCACGACCCCGTGGGCTGTTCCCAGGGCACATCCTAGAAACCAGCTCGACATCAGGCTGGAGACCTGGGTGGGGAGGAATGTAATGACCCACAACCAGTGCCGTGGAGAGTCTGGCACCTGGGCAACAACAACCCCAGGGACCAGGATACGATGGGGACTGATCCATTGGAGAGCAGCGGAGGAGAAAGGGACCTGGGGATCCTGGTGGCCAGCAGGATGGCCAGGAGCCAGCAATGGGCTCTAGTGGTCAAGAAGGCCAGTGATATCCTGGGGTGAATCAGAAAGGGAGGTGGTGAGCAGATGGAGAGAGGTTCTCCTCCCCCTCTACTCTGCCCTGCTGAGACCACAGCTGGAATCTTGTGTCCAGCTGTGGGCCCCTCAGTTCTAGAAGGACCCAGAGCTGCTGGAGAGAGCCCAGCCCAGAGCCACAGGGATGATGGAGGGAGGGGAGCATCTCCCTGCTGAGGAGAGGCTGAGGGAGCTGGGGCTCTGGAGCTGGGATAAAGGAGCCTGAGGGGTGACCCCATGGGTGTTGATCAAGATGTGAGGAGGATGGAGTCAGGCTCTGCTCAGGGGCACCCAGGGACAGGACAAGGGGCAGTGGGTGTGAGCTGGAGCAGAGGAGGTTCTACATCAGTGTGAGAAGGACCTTGTTCCCAGGGAGGGTGCCAGAGCCTTGGCAGGGGCTGCCCAGTGAGGGTTGTGGAGTCTTCTTCAAACCCTTGTGGCCATGTTCCTGTGAGACTGGATCTAGGGGATCCTGCTGTGTTGGGGAGATGGGACTGGATGATCTCTCGAGGTCCCTTCCAATCCCTGATGGTCTGTGATGCTGTGAAGGGTTTCTCCAATATTTCTCAGTGTTCCTCGAAGCCCCCCGACTCCTGCAGGACACCAGCCCCCATGTCCATGGGCGCCTCCAACAACAGGGGCTCTGGCGCTGGTTTTTCCAGCTGTTGTTCTGCAGCCTTTGCCCTCTCAGCTCGTTCCTGCAGCTCTTTGCAAATGCTGCTTCCACCTCTGAATCGTCCTTGTGGTGCTTCAGCTGCAGATCTGCTCTGGCCTGACCCGTCGCTCCCCCCGCAGCCCCTCTGGGTTCAGCTGGGACGTACGACAGGATTAGGTCAACAGAGCCGAAGTCGCCGCAGCTGGAAAGGCTGCTCCTCCAATTAATAACTGTCCCCGCAGCCAGAAATAGCTTCTTAAAAAGGGGGAATATTTCCAAGCCCTAATGAGGAAAAATATTGCAGAGTATCCCGGGATTTCAGAGTCAGCCGTGGGCTTCGCGGGCTCGGACCTGGGACAAGGGGGAACCGCAGGGCAGCCCCCTGCCCCCCACCTCCTTTCTGTGGCAGGAGCTGGGTCAGCGGTGCAGTAGCCCGAGTTTAGCAGTGCAGTAGCCCGGGTCAGCGGTGCAGTAGCCCGAGTTTAGCAGTGCAGTAGCCCGGGTCAGTGGTACAGCAACCCGAGTTTAGCAGTGCAGTAGCCCTGGTCAGTGGTACAGCAACCCGAGTTTAGCAGTGCAGTAGCCCGGGTCAGTGGTACAGCAACCCGAGTTTAGCAGTGCAGTAGCCCGGGTCAAAGCTTAGCTGGGTGCAGTGGATTTTCCTGGCAGCAGGAAGCAGCCGGGGAGCCCCTCCGCGGGGATGGGCAGTGCCACAGCCCTCTCCAGGGTGCGGGACTCCTGCAGCAGCTGCCGCAGACTTTCTGGCCGGAGCAGAAAACTTCTCCGAACGGCCACGACCCTCAAACGATTCGAAACCCTCCCCGCCAACACCCCGAGTGGGTTTGAATCAGAGCAACTCCTGGGGCCATGGGCAGCAGGGGGTCCTGTGGTGATGAAAGATTGGAACCTCTCGCTGCGCTCCATCCCTTCAGGACAGAAGGGCTGCAATGAGTCTGGGAGCCTCCAGCAGCAGGCTCCGGGCAGCGCCCGGCCCCGACGGTCCCCGCCGAGCTCAGGGAGCGGCGGTGGCTGCAGCCGACATCCCGCGGCCGGAGGGGCCGGGAGCCGGCCGTGGGGCTGGGAGCTGGGGCTGAGGGCAGACCCGGGTCCAGCTGCGCAGGAGGCGGCTGCGGCAGAAGTGGATGGAGGCAGCTCCAGCGCAGGGGCGGGAGGCAGGGCTGGCTGCCGGCCCAGGGAGTGCCCGGGACTGATGCCAGGGCTGGAGCTGGAATCCGAGGGAATTTCTTCATCGCCTTCCCCACAGCTGCAGCACAACCCTCTGAGGGTGAAGGGCTGGCCCCAGGCACTGGGGTCCCGCATGACCCCGATGCGGGATAACCGCACCCTGAGCACTGGCGGGAGCAGGACCCACCCCTCGGGGGAGGTCCCGCTGAAGGGCAGTTTTCTGTGGGTGCGTTGAGCCCAGGACAGAGCCCTGGCAGGGGCTGCCGGGGGGGGATGTGGAGTCTGTTTCAAACCCTCCTGGCCACGTTCCAGTGCGACTGGATCTGGGGGATCCTGCTTGGCCGGGGGACTGGACTGGGTGGTCTCTCGAGGTGCCTTCCAATCCCCAACGCTCTGGGATTCCGTGGCAGTGGCAGGAGATGCCGGGTTTTTTCGGGGGTTCTCTGCTCGAGCTGCTGCTGCTGCCGGCAGCGGGACCCTCCTGGCTGCAGGGACAGGCAGCAAACCCCCCTCCCAGCTCCTGTGGCAGTGCTCCGGGTGTTAGCCTGTCCCAGTGCCAGGGCACTGGAGGCTGAGCAGGAGCCTTCCCTCGGTGCTGAGTGGGCGAACAAAGAGCTTCTGGACTTTTGACCCTCCTGCAGAGCTTTTTACCCCTGAGAATTTAAGGAAGGTGATTCCATGGAAGGGTTGTTTGCACTGGGCTCTCACTGCGGTTATTTGTACAGCCCAGACCCGACCTCAGCCCCAGTCCAGGCTCAGCAGCACTGCTCCCTCTCAGTCCTGGTTTTTTCTTTCCATTTTTGTTTTGCCTCCTCTCACAGCTCCAGGCAGCGGGAGCTCTGCCTGCTCCGTGGTCTGGAGAACAGGCCCTGCGGGGAGCAGCTGAGGGAACAGAGATTATTGAGTCCAGAGCAGAGGAGGCTGAGAGGAGACCTCTCTCTCCACAGCTCCCTCAAAGGAGGTTGGAGCCAGGCTGCTGCTGGTCTCTTCTCCCACATTACTGATGATAGGACGAGAGGAAGCAGCCTCAAGTTGCACCAGGGGACGTATAGATTGGATCTTGGGAAGAAGCTGCTGAGAGAGTGGTTGGGCACTGGACCAGGCTGCCCAGGGAGGTGCTGGAGTCCCCATCCCTGGAGGGGTTTAAAAATGGAGTAGCTGGAGCCCTTGAGGCCATGGTGGGGGGGTTAGGGAGGTGTTGGGGTGAGGGCTGGGCTTGGAGGTCCTTTCCAGCCAGGTTGTTTCTATGATAAAACCCACCTGGATATGTTCCTGTGCGACTGGATCTAGGGGATCCTGCTGCGGCAGGGGGATGAGACTGGGTGATCTTTTGAGGTCCCTTCCAATCCCACATGTCCTGTGATCCTGTGGGATCCTGAAAAGCAGCCCCTCCCACAGCATCACCCTGGAGGTGGTCTTGTCTGAAATGCACTGGTGGGGCACTTCAGGAGCCATGTTTTGATTTCACCGCATTCAGGGTCCCACTGACTCTGAGCACAGGTTACAGGATCCCAGAACATCAGGGGTCGGAAGGGACCTTGAAAGATCACCCAGTCCCATCCCCCTGGCACAGCAGGATCCCCTGGATCACACCCCTTCCCTCCTGAGGAGTACAAGCTGCTGCTCAGAGCGCGGGGCTCTGGAGGCACCTGCGTTTTATTCCTGCCCTAAAAGCATTTGTTTTGGGACTTGAAGTGGTGCCCGTTGGCTGGTGCCCGTTGGCTGGTGCCCGTTGGCTGGTGCCCGTTGGCTGGTGCCTGACTGGAAACGAATCGCTCTGGGAAAGGGACCCGCGGCGAGCAGCTTCTCCCGGTGTCAGTGGCGTTCCTCCAGCGCGGACGCTGCCGGCGGAGCCAGGGCTGGTTCCATCTCATGAACCAAGCGGGTGATTCACAGGCTCCGTCTCCACGCAGCGGCTCTACTTGCGCGACGGGAGGGTGCTGTATAAACACCCCGTCCTCATCGTGCAGCTGCGCTCGGCGGGACGGGAGGCAGCTACTCCTCTCCAGCGCAGCTCCGGCCAGTGACTTCCTAATGGGCCAGAGATCAATTGCTCCAGAAGCAAACGTCCAAACAGGCTGGCCGTGGCCAGTGGGCCATTGCAGAGCACTAGCCCCATCCAGCCCTGGGTGCAGCCCCGTGCTGGGGGCCGCACCTGGGGTTGTGCCCAGGCAGCTCCTGGCACCTCAGCAGTGCCCTGCAAACTGGGATGGGGTGCCCGGGGATCTCTTTTTAGGCTGGGAAGGACTCGTGGGTGGGTTTATATAACAGACCTGGGGGAGGGACCTACAAGTTTGGGAAAAGACTTGCGTCACCCTCTGCGAAGCATTGAGGAGCCGAGCGGTGCCCGGTGAGGAGCCGAGCGGTGCCCGGCGCGGCAGGCGCTGGGGAGCTGCGTCCCGACCTCTGGGACCTGGGGGTCTGGGTGCTTGTGGGTTTTCCTCGCCGCAGCAGCTGCAAACAGCGGCTGGTAAACGCCTCAGCCCTCACACATGGCTCCGAGTAAACAAGTGCTCCCACAGCTGGGCGCTCGGCCACTGCAGTGACAGCACCTCGGTGTCTCCCGGCGCCGCCACGCTCGTGTCAACAGTCCGGAGGCAGAGAGGGATGACCCTGGCTGGTGAGGAGCCCAGGCTTGGCTGGGGCCGGAGCGATGCTGAGGGCTAACTGGAGCCGCGCTGCTGTCGTGCACCCGTGGTGTCGGAGCTGTCTCCCACGATCTCTGCCTGTGGTCGTGCCCATCACTGAGGTTCTGGGATCCCGGGGGCGGTGCCATGTCGTGGTCCTCTGCTGGAGAAGAGGCTCCCAGCCCTGTGCTCAGGGGCTCCAAGCTGGGGCAAGCAGGAGCTGCAGGTGGGATGTGGATCTCCCCACTTGATGCAGCAGCTGCAGCACTGTTCCTGCCAGGGATGGCATCGGCAGCATGGGGATGCAGGTGGTGGGTTAGGAGGGACCAGGGCAGGAGCAAACCGGGCAGTTTGCAGCTCATTGTTCTCAGCAACTTCAGAGAGAAGCAAAAGGCAGCTCAGGCTGGGTCTGTTCTGGGGCCGAGGTACAGAATGTTCTCCAGAGCTGTTTCTCCCCTAAGCAGTGGTGAGCAGAGTTCTTCCTCTGCCCACTGCGTGTTTGAGAGCCACCAGTGAATGGTGAGAACATTGTTCTTGCAGTGCTGCCCTCCCAGTGACAGGCAGGAGCTCGTCCCCTGCTGTGCTGGGTGCTGTGGGTGGCCCCTGGCTGCAGTGGGAGGGCAGCAGGGGGAGTAGCAGAATCCCAGAACATTAGGGATGGGAAGGGACCTCAGAAGATCATCCAGTCCCACCAACACAGCAGGATCCCCTAGATCCAGTCACACAGGAACAGCCCAGGAGGGTTTGAAATGTCTCCAGAGAAGAAGACTCCACAACCCCCCTGGGCAGCCCCTGACAGGGCCCTGGCACCCTCCCTGGGAAGAAGGTCCTTCTCACACTGATGTGGAACCTCCTCTGCTCCAGCTCACACCTGCTGCCCCTTGTCCTGTCACTGGGTGCCCCTGAGCAGAGCCTGGCTCCATCCTCCTGACAACCACCCTTCACATCTTGGTCAACATCCATGGGGTCCTGCCCCAGAGCCACAGCCCCCCCTGTGCCAGCCCTCTGGTTGCTGCTCTCGGCTCCCCTGCTCTCCTGTCTTTATAAAGGGGGATTGGGAAGGGGGGAGATGGAACCGTGCGGCTCAGGGCACAAAAAGGGGATCAGGGCTGTGCTCTGCCATTGATTTCTTTTATTATTTATTCTTCTTTGCAAACATCAAAGTGGCTCTGAGCAGAGCAGTGACTCTGCAGCGCGGAGCCAGGTTTCATTTGAAAACATCTCTCTCCATTATGCTCCAGTTAATGTTCGGCTGAGGCCGGTGACAGATGTTTTAAAAGCACTTGGCTTTGTTTTCTGAAGACCAAATTGTAGGTGGTGTGGACACACAAGATGTGTTCTCGCAGAGCCCGTGAGCAGAATCACTGCAGAGCCGCTGCGGCCGCTCTCCCCGGCCCCAGAAGAGTGGTTCCATAACGACAGGCTGATCCGTGGGAGCTGCAGAGCAGACATTGATTCAGCCTGAACGGCTGCGGGAGGCCGGCGGGATGCAAGGACGCTCACAGCGCTCGACACGCTCAGCCCAAGGGCTCTTGGAGCTCAGGAGAAGCTGCTCTGCTGGGTGAGCTCCTGACCACCCTCTGTGGGAGAATCTCTTCCTGATGGCCAGTCTGATCCTCCCCTGCTGGAGCTGGAAGCCCTTCCCTCCGCTCCTGTCACTACTGACCTGCAGCAGAGTCCAGCACCAGCATCTCTGCAGGGTCCTTCCAGAGGGTTGTAGGGAGCGATGAGGGCTCCCCTCAGCCTCCCCCTCCTCAAACTAACCAGCCCCAACTCCCTCCACCTGTCCTCTCTCCTGTTGCTTGTGTAAAGAGGAAAAGAGCCGGTTCTTTAGCAGTTTCTAACCAAAAGCACCCCCCGTGCCTCGCCCAGCCCTTCCCTGCACGCCCGCTCTGCCGGACGCACCGGGTGCTGGAGGCTGTTGTGTGTCGAGCTTTGGCTCGGGAGCGCCGGAACGTGATTTATTGCAGAGACAAAGCGGATCGTTCGAAGCCAGGCTTGTTCTTCCAGACCTTTGTTGCCTCAGACTTTGTTTTCCTCTTGTAGCAAATGGGCAGAAACCGAAAGCTCGGGGTAAGGGCTGGGGAAGCGCCAGCGCAGGCGGCGGGAGGATGGGGCAGGTTTCCAGCTGGGGCTTTGCTGTAAGCTCTAAAATCTGGGGCTAGACGACGCGGGGTGTGAGCTGCTGGGGTTGCTCAGGCAGATAATTAGATCCCTCACTCATTGCATTAACAGCTGTCAGACACTGTGAGGAGTTGGTAGGGCCAGGCTGGAAGGCTCTGTAGCGCCCAGAGGGGCCGTGCGGGGTCTCTGTGTGCCCGGCAGGGCGAGAGGCTGCCCTCTGCTCCTTGTGTTCTGTGGAGATCGGGACACCGAGGTGCTGCTTGGCCTTGGGTGTGAGCTGTGGAGAACAGATGGGTTTGGACAGACTGGGCATGAACGGTGGGTTATGAGGCTGCCCAGCCTCCCCCGGCGCAGCCCAGCCTCCCCTGCACTGCCCAGCCTCCCCAGCACAGCCCAGCCTCCCCCAGCACTGCCCAGCCTCCCCAGCACA
>VXBP01008195.1:715762-738950 GCA_013400115.1 Rhinopomastus cyanomelas
GCCCAGCCTCCCCAGCACTGCCCAGCCTCCCCAGCACTGCCCAGCCTCCCCGGCACAGCCCAGCCTCCCCCAGCACAGCCCAGCCTCCCCAGCACAGCGCAGCCTCCCCAGCACAGCGCAGCCTCCCCGGCACAGCCCAGCCTCCCCAGCACAGCCCAGCCAGGGAGGAGCGTGCAGCGCATCGCTGGGATCCGCTGGAGGTCAGAGCTCCCGGGGAGCAGGGCGACAGTGGCTCTGCTGAGCAAGGGCAGCACCAGGGGAGCACCAGAGCTGCACAGGATTCCCAGCGGGAGGGACCTGGCTGCAGGGTGCTGGGCTGCCGGCTGTGCTGCGGTGGTGGGACTGAGCTGTTCCCCACAGCAGCCACAGCAAAGGCCTTTTTGCTTCTGGTGCAGCCTGTTTCCACTCAAACCCCGAGTCCATCTGAGCCCCAGAACAGGGAGCCCAGTGTGATGCCTCTGACCAGTTTGGCCAGCACTACCGCCAGATCCTGGTGTTACAGACCAGTTCACTGGCAAACCAGTGGTGTTCTGACATCACCTGCCCCCTTCTGACTCGCTCAGCCCTCCCCTGCACCTGCCCTGACCACCACAAGCTGCCTCCCTGAGCCACCCTTGACCGGCTGGGGTGAAACCCGTTTAGTCGCCCTTGCTGCGGGCGCTCTCAGCTCCGTGCAGCCATCACAGGCTCCTTCGTCTGCAGAGCTCGGCCTCCTCTCACGGTGCTGGGCCACTGCCCACTGGCAGGAGGTCACCTCAACTTCATTTCTTGGAGAAGATCTTTGCAGAGTGGGGCTTGTGCATCCGGCCCGGCCCAGGCTCCCCGGACCGGGGTGATCTGCTGACAGCACCGGCAGTTCTGGCAGCTCCTTAAAGGAACCACAAACCCGACAGCGAGATCAGCTCCGGCAGACCAGCACTTCCCGTGGCAGTGGCACGACCCTGCTTGCGGGAGGACGTTGGTCATCTGATGGGAGGGGGAAATAAACACCAGAAGAGGAGATGCCTTGTGAGAGAGATGCCAGGGCTGGGTAGGGGTCAGGTCCTTTGGGACACCTGGGTGTCTCTGGACGGGTCCACGGCCAAGGGCTTCTGTGGGCTGCAGTCACCCGAGGAGCTGGACGCAGCGACGCGTGTGTGGGGCCCTCCTTCCCTCAGCAGTTCCCAAAAGGTCACTTGGGCAATTAGCACCCCAGTGTCATCCAGCAGCTATTTAAACTCCCGTAAAAGAAAGGACTGGAGCCCAGCTGGTCCCCCAGTGACCTTCCGGCCTTTTCACTTTAACCCTTGGCCGCTCGGCAAAGGCTCCAGGTGCTGACAAGGGTCACAGGGCAGGAGGAGGCACCAGTGCTCCCACTAACCCGCCCGCAGACCTTGTGCAGCCGCGATTGCAGGGGGTTGCACTGGATGATGTCTCGAGGTCCCTTCCATCCCCGATGTCCTGTGATTCCGTGACAGCTGTGCTGCGGCACCAGGAGTTTCGATTCTGCTTCCCTCGCTTGACCCAGCCCCTGCTGATCCTGACAGCCCAGGAGCTGGGCTGCTCTGGGCAGAGGAAACTGCCTGGGACCGAGAAGCCCGGGTCATGCTCCTGTCTCCATCCCTGGCAGCGTCTTCACGTCCCCCTTGCCTTGTCACGTCCCGTGCAAGCGCTTTACTCCCAGCCCAGGTGAAGCCCAGGAGAGCTCTCGGCAGCTCCCCAGCAGCAGCCGTGTGGAATTAGCAGAGCCCTCGCCCGGCACCGCCACGGCCGAGCTCGGCTTTATCGTAATTAACGGCGCCGTGTCTAGCACGAGGGGGTGAATGGCAACAGGGGAGAGGACGATAAGAGCAGGGAAAACACTTTATCTTCAGGGCAGGAGGTTTCAGCTGGAGAAGCTGAATATTCCCATTTAACAGAGAATTCAGCACCGTGTCTGGTACAGGATGTTTTCCTCTGACACACGAGCTCGCTTTGGATAGATCGAGGGCTAAACCCTTGATGGCTTCCACAGGGCAGGAGTTTCTCCTGATGATTCCAGAAGGACACAGAGCTGCTGGAGAGAGCCCAGCGCAGAGCCACAGGGATGGTGGAGGGAGGGGAGCATCTTCCTGATGAGGAGAGGATGAGGGAGCTCTGAGGGAGCATCTCCCTGATGAGGGGGGCTCTGGAGCTGGGAACAAGGAGCCTGAGGGGTGACCCCATGGATGTTGATCAAGATGTGAAGGGTGGGTGTGAGGAGGATGGAGCCAGGCTCTGCTCAGGGGCACCCAGTGACAGGACAAGGGGCAGTGGGTGTGAGCTGGAGCAGAGGAGGTTCCACATCAGTGTGAGAAGGACCTTCTTCCCAGGGAGGGTGCCAGAGCCCTGGCAGGGTCTGCCCAGGGGGGCTGTGGAGTCTCCTTCTCTGGAGACATTTCAAACACTCCAGGCCTGTTCCTATGTGACTGGATCTGGGGGATCCTGCTGTGTTGGTGGGATTGGACTGGCTGATCTTTCGAGGTCCCTTCCAGTCCCTTATGCTCTGTGATTTCACCATTGTCCCCGGCCAAGCCAGGCTGGAGGTGCAGAACTGGTTGTGGCGAGTTGCGGGGCTGGCTGGCCAGGAGGACTGTTTACAAAACCCTGTGTAACAGTAACCAACCGGCTGTTTACAGACCCAGGAGCTTTGTGTTTGCCCCCCAAACCTCGTTGTTGTGCTACTGACTCGAATGTTTCTGTGTGCAAGGAGCTGCTGCCTTTGGGGTGGGAGGGAACAGGCAGCAGCAGAGGATGGATCTGGGTGGCGATGAGGAGCAGGGCTGGAGCTGCCGGCTCTGCCCTTGGCCATGTGAGGGGAAGGCTGAGCCCGGGAGGTCACAGAGCACTGGCTCAGGGTGATCAGCCCAGGGCACAGCCAGCGACGGGGGTCAGTGCCCATGACCGGCGGGACCACAGGAGGATGGGTGGGTGCCCGAGGGGATGGAGACCGATAGTCAGGGCACGGACACTGGATTTCAAAGACTCATAGATCAACTTGGATTGGGTTGGATGGGACCTTAAAGATCACCTGATTCCACCCCCCCACCCCCCGCCATGGGCAGGGCCACCTCCCACAGGCCCGGGCTGCTCAAAGCCCCACCCAGGCTGACCCCGAACACTTGTGGGGATGGAGCACCTAGCTGGAAGGGGACTGGTCACCCACACCACCTGAAGCACCCAGCTCAGCCATCGAGACTGCTGCTCCAGCCCAACCAGTAAGGTTATTAATCCCAGTGGGTTTAGCTGGTCTGCAGTGCCTTTGCCCTCCTCTCTGCTCTTCAGTTCAAGGCTGAATTTGACCTTTTTTAGCCCTTTTGCACGCGATGCCCTGGGCTGCACCGTGGGGTGAGGGCAGGGCTGTCTGTGGGGCGCAGGCAGTGCGGGGCTCGAGTGGGCAGGGACGGGGTCTCGGTGACACCAGGGCTGGAAGCCGCGAAGGCGGAGAGGGGCCGGGTTCGTGGCTGTAGCCTTGTGTGGAAGTGCAGAGGGCTGCTCGCAGCCAGACCCAGGGCTTAAAGGGTGCTGTGGTCCGGAGGGGGAACCGGCTGAGGTCTGCGAGGTCAAACGGAGCCGTTTAGCCTCATTAAGCAGCTTAAGGGCGACCGCCGGGGCTGAGACAAGCCCTGCCCGGCGAGCAGGCAGGAGCGGCAGCGCAGCGGGCTTATTCCACCGACTCTTCTCTGCGAGACAAGTGGTGGCTGGGTGACCGGAGCTGCAGGTTTTCCTGGAATTCAGGATGCGGGAGGAACCCAGCAGCTCCCCGCGGACCCACAAAGCGCAAGCAAAGGGTTTGTGTGTGGAGAACAGCCAGAGATTCCAGGTTGTGGTGGTAGCTGGGCGAGTCCCACGAGGCTGGAGCAGACCGCGGGGATAACTTCTTTCCTTGTGATTTCTGAGGATGAAACGCTCGGGCTTCGCCCCGAGCCTCCCGCACTGCTGCGCTCTGCCTCCGGAGGAGCCTCCAGTGCCCCAGCGGCGGCGGTGTTTGATAAACATGAGTGAGCTCGGGGATGTAGGCAGAAACACAACTGGTGTCTTTCGTTTGCCTGCTGAGCCCCCTCTCGCGGGTGTGGGCTACAAGCCCCTGTGGTTGCCCACCAGGTGCTTTATCTATGGGTGTTGCTTCACACCCTCTGGGCAGCACAGAACAATCACAGAATCCACAGAATTCCAATTCCTCTGGAATTAGGGATTGAAGGGACCTGGAAAGACCATCCAGTCCAGTCCCCCTGACACAGCAGGATCCTGTAGATCCAGTTGCACAGAAACAGTCCCAGAGGGTCTGAAATGTCTCCAGAGAAGGAGACTCCACAACCCCTCTGGGCAGCCCCTGCCAGGGCTCTGGCACCTTCCCCATGAACAAGGTCCTTCTCACACTCCTCTGCTCCAGCTCACACCTGCTGCCCCTTGTCCTGTCACTGGGTGCCCCTGAGCAGAGCCTGGCTCCATCCTCCTGACACCCACCCTTCAGATATTGATCAACATCCCCGGGCTCACCCCTTGTTTTTTCCCAGCTCTCCTCAGCAGGGAGATGCTTCACTTCCTTCATCAGCTCAGCCCCCAATGTTTGCACTTAGGAAGAAGAAAATGAGCTTAAAAGAAAGTGAGTTAGGCTGAGGTCAGTCACCGTGGGTCATCACCTCATTGAGTGGGTCATTGTCTGATGGAGCTGGTCAGAAGGGTCTCTGCTTGTGAACAAGTCTTCATGAAGGTGCTGGAGACACTTGCTGCAGCATCACCAGGGACCCTCCAAGGAGGCCGTGTCCTGCCTTTGGCCTCTGGTCCTGGGCAGGCGCCTGGATGGGCTCCCAGGGTGGGTGTTGAGTCTCCATCCCTGGATGTGTTTAAGAGTCTCTGAGATGTGGTGCTGGGGGATGTGGTTTAGGGGTGACCTTGCCGAGTAGGGCTGGTGGTTGGACTCACTGATCCCGGGGGTCTTTTCCCACCTGTGGTTTCTCTGCCCCTGCTGGGTGAGCTGCATCGTCCACCCCAAACACAGCGGGGTGCCTTAGGGGTCATCAGGTGAAGCAGCACCAGTGGGTGAAGATGTCCCTTGACCTGGCAGTTGAGGAGGGCCGGTCCGTTTCCTCGGAGGCAGCTGCGCGCCGGAGGAAGCCGACAGCGCCGGCTCTGTCTCCTCTGGTTTTCTCAGTGCGGAGGAAGAACCGACCCTCTTTCTGTTTCAGGGGCTGCGAGTTCAGGTTAAAGGTCTTGTGATCTAACAGCGAGAGACAGACTGAGAGATGGATTCCCCTTCCATTTGGGAAGAGCGAAGCTGTTGGGCTCCGCGGGGCTGAGGGTCGCGGCTGACGCTCGTTCCTCTGCTGCGACGGGCTCACGCTGGGGGAGTCGGCCCCCCTCGTGCTTGTGTCTCCGTCTCCTAGCACAGGACAACAGGACTCCCACAGCCCGCTCCGCCCTCCCCAGCATCTCGGAGTCACAAAGCAGGAGCTGAGGCTGCAGCCTGTCGGTGCTCCGAGGGTTCCAGGCCACAGCAATGAGGGGGTCACAGATGCTTTCCAGGGCAGGAGCAGGATCAGTGCATCAACCACCGCTTGGAAGGCATCGGACTTCCTGCCTGAGGTGGGCAGTGGTCAGGGGAGAAGAGGAGCTTCATACTCTGCTGAATTCTCAATGACTGAATGTTTAGAAACCTCACTCTAAAATAGCAGAGATTTGAAGATGAGGAGTAAAGAGCTTCGCAGGAAGGATCCCTTTATTCTGGGGGAGTCCCCAGCATCTCTTCCAGCTCATCTATCCCCACAGTGTGAGAAGGGTTTGGTGCTCAGGGGCAGAAATGCCCCCTTCTTAGGAGCAAGGTAGGATGTGCAGAGCTGCACTCTCTGCTCCAGCTGCACCAGTCAAACCCTGCTGGCTGAGCCAAGTGCAGACTGGGCGGAGTGCAGGGTGTTTCATTTGCAGAGCAGTGATGCTGTAGTCAGATACACAACCTGCTGAGTTCTCTTAATTAGCTGCCTCAGGTCCTCCTCCAAAAGATGAATAGGGTGTAGAAAATCCAGAGGTCCACAACCACAGCAGAGCCACAGGGATGATGGAGGGAGGGGAGCATCTTCCTGATGAGGAGAGGCTGAGGGATCTCTGAGGGAGCATCTCCCTGATGAGGGGCTCTGGAGCTGGGAACAAGGAGCCTGAGGGGTGACCCCATGGATGTTGATCAAGATGTGAAGGGTGGGTGTGAGGAGGATGGAGCCAGGCTCTGCTCAGGGGCACCCAGTCACAGGACAAGGGGCAGCGGGTGTGAGCTGGAGCAGAGGAGGTTCCACATCAGTGTGAGAAGGACCTTGTTCCCGGGGAGGGTGCCAGAGCCCTGTCAGGGGCTGCCCAGGGGGGTTGTGGAGTCTCCTTCTCTGGAGACGTTTCAAACCCACCTGGCCTAGTTCCTGTGTGACTGGATCTAGGGGATCCTGTGTGTTTGTAGGGTTGACTTAGACTTGATATTAGGAAGATTTTTTTCACAGAAAAGCTGGTCAGCCACTGGACTGGGCTGCCCAGGGAGGTGGTTGAGTTGCCACCCCTGGGTGTGTATAAAGATTGTTTGGATGAGGTGCTGCTTATTTCCCCACCTGGAGCTCCTCACTAACATAACATCATCACAGCATCCCAGAACATCAGGGGTTGGAAGGAACCCCGAAAGATCACCCAGTCCAGTCCCCCAGCCACAGTAGAATCCCCTAGATCCAGTCATCAGTGATTGGAAGTGACCTCAAAAGATCAGCCACTCCAATCCCACCAACATAGCGGGATCCCCTAGATCCAGTCGCACAAACAGTCCAGGTGGGTTTGAAATGTCTCCAGAGAAGGAGACTCCACAATCCCCTGGGCAGCCCCTGCTGGGGCTCTGGCACCCTCACCATGAAGAAGGTCCTTCTCACACTGTTGGGGAACCTCACAGGAACGTGGCCAGGTGGGTGATGCGACGTCGGCTTCATGATCCCTGCCAGCAGTTAAAGGAGCCAGGGCAGATCTTTACAGCAAAAGCTGTTGGGTTGGGGTTGGGTTTTTTTCTCCCTTCTATTTTGTTTTGATGAATTTTTGGTGCTGGCACTTGAAGGAATCTGAGAATTGAGTCTATCCATCCGGCACAGGGAAAACAAACATGTTTGTGTCTGTGCTCTCCTCAACTCTGGTGCTTAAAGACCTAAACACAAGGGAGGGACTGTGAAACAGCAGGGGAAGAGAAGGTTAAAAGCTCCTGCCCCTCATATGATCCTATGATCCCTCAGCCTGTTGGCTGGGCTGTCTTCTGCAGAGATGAGTTAATCACAGAATCACTGAGGTTGGAAAAGACCCTTGGAATCATCCAGTCCAACCACCAACCCCACTCTACAAGGTCACCCCTAAACCAGATCCCCCAGCACCACTTCTCAGTGACTTTTAAACTCGTCCAGAGATGGGCCTCAACCCCCACCCTGGGCAGCCCAGTCCAGCCCATTTTTCACCTAGTTGCTCCTGTCATCTTGAGCCTTCAGGAAACTGCGGAACATCCAAGAAGAGCAGGTGGTAAAATAACCTGGAGGGAGCTAACAGTGCAGGGCTTGGGCTGGTTCTCGCGTGCGAGGCTGCAGCCGTGCAGCCAAGGAGACCTTCACCTGTGCAGACAGACTGGGGCATGTCCAGAGGAGGGGGGCTGTGGAGTCTCCTTCTCTGGAGACATTTCAAACCCTCCTGGGCATACTCCTGTGTGACAGGATCTAGGGGATCCTGCTGTGGCAGGGGGATGGGACTGGATGATCTGTCGAGGTCCTTTCCCATCCCTAATGTTCTGTGACTTTTTCCCCGTGGAGAAAGCATCTCATCCTCCAACGGAGCCAAACGTCGCCGCCAGGACAGCAATTAACTTCTGAGGGAAGCAGCAGGAAGTTCAGGCTGTCAATGCTGATGTCTGTGCTGAGATCAATCGAGGATCGATCAGTCTCCGAGCCGCTAAATGAGAGCAGATGCAGAGCGTTAACCCTGATCAGGGACGCTAGGAGCCCCCAGGGCAAAGCATCACCCTCCTGCTCCCTCCCGGTCTGCAAGGCAGTCTCACAGTCAGGGATGGCAATCGGTCTCTCTGTCGTTAGCTTCTTGAAGCCTCCCTTAAGTCTGGGTAGAGTGTCTCCTCTACAGCAAAGCAGCCGGGGGCTCCGGGCTCCAGCGTGGCCGCCCGCTCCGCAGGTCCCGGGGGGTTTCTGTTCTCCCTTCCTAATTGAATCTGTTCATGAACTGGGGCTACTGCTCTCCTGACCAGTTGTTACCAGCTGGTGGTGAAAAGCACTGGGAAGGCACCGGCAGCCAGCTGCCCTCCTGGGTAATGCAGCCTGTTGTTCCTGCCCCAGCAAGTTGCCCTGTGGCTGCTCGGCTCTTCCTTGGTGTTTTGAGAAGGACCTTCTTCCCGGGGAGGGTGCCAGAGCCCTGGCAGGGGCTGCCCGGGGGGGTTGTGGAGTCTCCTTCTCTGGAGCCATTTCAAACCCTCCTGGCCATGTTCCTGTGCCACTGGATCTAGGGGATCCTGCTGTGGCAGGGGGATGGGACCGGATGGTCTCGGGAGGTCCCTTCCCAAGCCCTAACGTGCTGTGATCTAGCCGGAGCAGATGCATGGGAACGCGCCGGGCTCTGCTCCCCAGCTCTGTGGTTTCCTGTTTCCTCTGTCAGCCGTTTGGAAAGGTCTCTCCTCAAAAAGAGCCCCCAGTCCCTCCGGGATGATGCCTTCCCCCACTGCCCAGGGCTGCGGTGCAGGGGCTGGGGGAGAGCGGCTGCAGGAGGCTCAGCGGGACGGGGGGGTCACGCTGCTGGGCTGGGGCAGGACACAGACCCCCTGCCGAGGGGCGAGAGGGAAGGGCGCTCTGAGCCGCAGCGTCGCCTCACGGAACCCCCCAGCAGCCGCACGGCCGAGTGCGTGCGGTGCTGCAGCTCTTTGCGTGGCGGGGGCGGCTGGGAGGCAGAAAACCCCCGAGCAGAGGCAGCTGAGTCAGGCTGATCGCAGCAGAGATGGCATTTTGCTGTCATCCGGCCCCCAGAGTCCTTGTCTCTCTATCTCAGCTCCGGGAGGGCTGCAGGCGCAGCAGCCTGCAGGCAGGGACGCGGCGCGCGGGCGCCTTTTTTGCACCGTTTGCAATCGTTCCAAGTCCTGAGACTGGTTCTGCAGCAGTGGAGAAGGGGAGCCCTGACCTTTACATATAGAGGAGCCTTCTGGGGCTGCACTTAACCTCTTCTGCAGAACCCTGTGGACAAGGGACAGCGGGTGTGAGCTGGAGCAGAGGAGGTTCCACAGCAGTGTGAGAAGGACCTTCTTCATGGGGAGGGTGACAGAGCCCTGGCAGGGGTTGCCCAGGGGGGCTGTGGAGTCTCCTTCTCTGGAGATGTTTCAAACCCACCTGGCCCCATGTTCCTGTGTGACTGGATCTAGGGGATCCTGCTGTGGCAGGGGAATTGGACTGGATGGTCTTCTGAGGTCCCTTCCAACCCCTGATGCTCTGTGATGCTGCAGGACCAGGGCTGTGTGGCCACGCTGGGACAGTTCTGCCTTTCTTTGAAGCTCCTGTCCTGCCGCCTTCGGGCAGTTCCCACTCAGCCTCAGGGTCTGTGGGACCTGTTCTGGTTTCCTGGGGATTGGGGTGTTTTCTCTGCTGCTCCTTGCTCGCTGCCTCGCTCGCCTTTGTGCTCCAGACGGCCTCAAGCAGAGGCAGAAGCAGCCCACGGGTCCCTGCCTGTCCCAGGCGGTTCACGCACCCAGGGCAGAGAGCCGGTGGCTGCAGGCGATGCTGCAGGGCTGCTGCCTAACTCACCGCCAAACCCCAGGGGATGGTGACCTCTGCTTGGCACCGTCTCTTGTGGGCAGATGACAGAGCCAAGCTCAATATTTGGCTGCTCAGAGCCCCTGGTGGGCTCCAGCTCCTAGCAGAGGTAGCAGCAGTCTGGAATGACGGCTGTGCTGGGCTCCGACGGGCTGCTACTCTGGCCAGGAGCTGCTGAGGCCAGCGGGAAGCACCTGCAGCCTCCCCAGGCCCCTGTGAGAACCCTCGGCAGTAGCCCAGAGCGGGTAGGAAGCCTTGGCTGCTCTTTGTCGGCGCTCAGCCCGGGAAGTCACCGCGCTTGCAGGGCTACTGTCATCACGTAGGCACCGTCTGTTGTGACACCGAGGGTGTGTCTGGCTGCGCCCTGCACACTGATGGGGAGTTTCACACCAGACCTGAAAAAACAGAGAAAACTTGTTTTGCAGGTGAAACCTTTTCTTTCTCTGCTTTAAGAAACTTTGTGTCGGGGCAGGAGAGTCAATCCCCCAGCTTGGCTAGAGCTTCTAGCCCACTTCACCTGCCCTCTGCAAACGCAGGAGGGATCCTGCCAGGGAGGCTGTGCTTGGGGACAACAGCTGGAGCTTCCCCGCTGCCTGGGAGCTGAGAGCTGCTGCCCCCAGTCTGCAGAGTCCCAGAGCATTAGGGGTGGGAAGGGACCTGGGAATATCCTGGGACCTGGATGGGGCTCTGGCCAGCCTGATCTAGGGTGGGTTGTCCCTGCCTGTGCTGGGAGGGCTGGAACTGGATGATGGTTCCTTCCAACCCTGAGTGATTCTGATTCCATGGCTTCTCCAGTGAGGTGAGCCTGCTCTGGCAGGGGGATTGGACTGGATGATCTTTTGAGGTCCCTTCCAATCCCTGATGATTCTATGATGGGGAACCTCCTCTGTCCCAACTCACACCCGCTGCCCCTTGTCCTGTCACTGGGTGCCCCTGAGCAGAGCCTGGCTCCATCCTCCTCACACCCACCCTTCACATCTTGATCAACATCCATGGGGTCACCCCTCAGGCTCCTTTTTCCCAGCTCTCCCTCAGCCTCTCCTCAGCAGGGAGATGCTCCCCTCCCTCCATCACCCCTGTGGCTCTGTGGGGGGCTCTCTCCCACAGCTCTGTGTCCTTCTGGAACTGAGGGGCCCACAGCTGGACACAAGATTCTAGCTGTGGCCTGAGCAAAGTAGAGGGGGAGGAGAACCTCCCTCAATCTCCATCTACTAACCACCCCTCTTCTGATTCATCCCAGGATGCCATTGGCTTTCTTGGCTGCCAGGGCCCATTGCTGGCCATCCTGCTGGCCACCAGCACCCCCAGGTCCCTTTCTCCAACAGGTCAGTCCCTGCCCTATCCTGGTCCCTGGGGCTGTTCTTGCAGGGGCAGGTCAGGCTCCTGTTCATCCCAGCATGAACTGGTGATTCCCTCGAAGCTGCTCCAGCTTCAGCCCGACCCTTCACCGGGCTGTTTTCACTGAAAGGTCCGGTCCATCCCTCTGCTTTCTCTTTCCTCCTGCTTCAAGGCAGCAGCGGCGCCAGACAAACCAGGGCAGGCAGGGAGAGGGAAGGATCCTTAGGGGTGAGAAAGTGCTTAAAACGTGGAAGGAAAAGGTTGCGGGAGCCAGATCACTTCACAGCCAGAGGAGATTATCAGAGCAGCCCCGCTGGGGCTCGTGCCATTCCAAACGTTCTCGGAAAAGGGGAGGAGGTGGCAGGAAGTGCCAGAGTTGGCTGCTGAAAGCAAATTACTCGAAGCAATAAAAGCAGCATCTGGCTGCGAAGGGCTGCGGGAGCATCTCACCCAGCCCAGTGCCCGGGCACCGGCACCAGGCTGAACTGACTGCAGGGGGTGAGGAGCAGCAACGGGCATGGGGACAAACCTCCAGAAAGAGGGCACTGACCTGTTGGGGAGCAGCAGAGGAGAAAGGGACCTGGGGATGCTGGTGGCCAGCAGGATGGCCAGGAGCCAGCAATGGGCCCTGGTGGCCAAGAAGCCCAACAGCATCCTGGGGTGGATCAGAACCAGCATGATTAGGAGATGGAGAGGTTTTCCTCCCCCTCTACTCTGCCCTGCTGAGACCACAGATGAGATCCTGTGTCCAGCTGTGGGCCCTCAGTTCCAGAAGGACACAGAGCTGCTGGAGAGAGCCCAGTGCAGAGCCACAGGGATGATGGAGGGAGGGGAGCATCTCACTGCTGAGGAGAGGCTGAGGGAGCTGGGGCTCTGGAGCTGGGAAAAAAGGAGCCTGAGGGGTGACCCGTGGATGTTGATCAAGATGGGAAGGGTGGGTGTGAGGAGGATGGGAGCCAGCTCTNTGAGGAGGATGGAGCCAGGCTCTGCTCAGGGGCACCCAGTGACAGGTAAGGGGCAGCGGGTGTGAGCTGGAGCAGAGGAGGTTCCACATCAGTGTGAGAAGGACCTTGTTCCCAGGGAGGGTGCCAGAGCCGTGGCAGGGGCTGCCCAGGGGGGTCTCCTTCTCTGGAGACATTTCAAACTCTCGTGGCCATGTTCCTGTGCGACTGGATGTAGGGATCCTGCTGTGTCAGGGGATGGACTTAGACTGGATGCTCTCTCGAGGTCCCTTCCAGCCCCGATGCCCTGTGACACTGTGCGTGAGGCTGTGCCACCACGGAAAGAGTTACTGGGGATGTGTAGCTGCACGGAAACACCCGCTCACTGCTGGCTGTCAGAGAGATCAGCTGGTATGTCAGGAATTACGCGGGAAGGCAGGGAGGACAAAACAGAGAACAGCTTTGTGCTAGCCCAGCTCGTGCAGCGCACGTACTGCTGGCTGCCCATCCCAGCACTGAACTCTGGGTCTAGGAGAGGTATAGAAGAGGTCGGGAGATACAACAGAGGCAGAACAGAAGAGCAGCTCTGGAGAAGAAGCAAGGCCTCAGAGGACAGAAGAGGTGGCAGTTGGAGGCTGCAGGTGAAGACCTTGGGGACGGACCTAGCTGGACAGGGAGCGATCTGCTCTTTCGAAGAGACCAAAACGGGAGCTACAGCAGTCAGTGACCGTTTGCAGTTCAAACCAAACACAAGGGAGCTTTTCTGTCTGTGGGACCTACTGTTGCGAGAGGTAGCAGCTACCACAGAACCAGCAGCTTGAGAAAGTGAAGGAAGAAAAACCCATCAGTGATTTCTACCCCTAAGGACGTCAGTTCAAGCAGCCCTGATGCCGCATCTCCAGGCTGCAGGGAGGGAGATGGACCCCTGCAGGGATCACAGGTGCCTCCAAGGTGCTGCTGGTCCCACCTCCTTCCATACAACTCTGCCAACCCTGCAGATGCCCAGGCTGAGCCCATCTGCCGTGGGCCAGGACGGGTCTGTTCCATCACCCAGCCCCCAGCCCCATCACACATTTGGAGGAGGAAAAGCTGAGCCGAAGGTGGCTGGTTCCAGGCTATTTCTGAACAAACAGTAGGAGAGCTGCTGCTCTCTGAAGTATTTCCAGTGAAGCTGTTCTGGCAGAGTCATCTGTTTATCGTGGGGAGGCGTCGAGGAGCCACACATGAGCTCCTGGCAAGGGCTGCTGCCAAGCGGAACCTCACCAAGACTTCAGGTGCTTTATCTGATCTCCCAGAGATAATGACAGAGCTGAGTTTACACCTGAGGTCCTTCAGGAGTTAACACCAAACATCACAGCGGCAGCACACAGGGAGTGAGATGGAGCAGAATGTGAAGACAGCTCTCTACAAACCCTAAACTTAAAGATGGAGCCCTTCCCTCAAACCAGTTTGGAGTGAATTCTTCTCTTTCACAGAGTCCCAGTGCATTAGGGATGGGAAGGGATCTCAGAAGACCATCCAGTGCAGTCCCCCAGCCACAGCAGGGTCCCCTAGATCCAGTTGCACAGGAACAGCCCAGGAGGGTTTGAAGTGTGTCCAGAGAAGGAGACTCCACAGCACCCCTGGGCAGCCCCTGCCAGGGCTCTGGCACCCTCCCCAGGAAGAAGGTCCTTCTCACACTGATGGGGAACCTCCTCTGCTCCAGCTCACCCTTGTCCTGTCACTGGGTGCCCCTGAGCAGAGCCTGGCTCCATCCTCCTGACACCCACCTTTCACTTATGAACATTAATGGGGTCACCCCTCTTGTTAATGATCCTGTGATTGTGTGGCAGAGTCCCCATCCCTGGAGGTGTTTGTGAAAGGAGTAGGCATGGTGCTTCACACCCGGCTGTAGGGGCTGGCAGGGTGAGTTCCTGTTTGTCGATCTGTCAGGTATTTAGGTTTGTTGCTGTGGGGATGGTTGCACTCGATGATCTAGGAGGTTGTACAGTCACAGAATCCTTCAGGTTCGAACTTTTCCCCCGGGATCAGAGAGTCCAACCAGCAGCCCCACTCTACAAGGTCATCCCTCAACCAGATCCCCCAACACTGCATCTCAGTGTCTTTTAAACTCATCCAGCGGTGGGGACTCCACTCCCACCCTGGGCAGCCCAGCCCAGGGCCTGACCACTCTCTCCAGGAATAATCTATCCCTGATGGCCAGTCTGACCCTCCCCTTTCGGAGCTGGAAGCCCTTCCCTCTGCTTCTGTCACTAATGACCTGTGAGCAGAGCCTAGCACAAGCATCTTTGCAGGGTCCTTTCAGAGAGCTGTGGAGAGCAATGAGGTCTCCCCTCAGCCTCCTCTTCCTCCAAGTAACCAGCCCCAACTCTCTCCATCTCTCCCCATCAGATTGATTCTCCAGCTCTGTTGCCCTCCTCTGCCCTCGCTCCAGCCCCTCGGTGTCTCCCTTGGACTGAGGTGCCCAACACTGGACCCGGTACTCCCAGTGCTCAGTACAGGTCCTTTCCAACCAGGAGTGTTCTGTGACTGACTGTGAACAGGGCAGAGCCTGGAATGCTGTTTGCAGTGGCAGGAGGGCCGTGCTTGTGGCAGCAGAGCCGCTGTTTTAAGTGGGGGCTGACGTTTCCTAGCAAAGGTGGTCAGTGCCGGCGTTCTCTTCTCCTCGGACCTTCGCTCACACCTTTCACTCCCGCGTCTGCACCCAAAACCTGCCGAGTGCCACATCCTGAGCATCTTGTCCCTGGCGAGCCCAGCTCCCCACCACCCTCCTGGACTGCTGACAAGCCCGACATTTATGGAACGTGACTTTAACCCGCTGACGTGGGAAAGTCGACATGAGCTCCAGCCCGCCCGGCTCTGCCCTCCTGACCCTGTCAGAACCAAAGGTAGCCCCGCGGCTCACACTCGCCCCCCTCGCCACAGCCTTCCAGGGCAATGGAACAGCCTCCCCCGAGCAGAGCAGCCTCTCCGGATGCTTCCAGTCCCTAATGCCCAGGCGGCCCCGGCGACAGCAGCATCCCTGTGCCGCCGGCTCCTGCTCTCCACGAGGCGCTGGGTCGGAGGCAGCAGTACCGGTGCGGCCAGAGGTGGTCCTGGTCCTTCCTGCCGCTGGCCGGCGGAGCTTCCTCTTCGCGCGTGTTGCGGCCAGATGTCGCCGCCCGACTCGGGGACAGCAGAGCCGTTCGTGCGCGCTCGCAGCTGCCTGCGGCCCCGCGCCTGTCTCGCAGCTCCTCCTCCTCCTCCTCCTCCGCAATTAACCCCGTTACTTCGGCCCCTCGCGGGGCTTTGCGCAGCTCGGTGTCCCCGGCGCTCAGAAGGGCTCCGCAACCCGCCCGCAGCGGTTCCAGCTGCCGGGGCGATGCCTTTCGGACACAATCCAGCTGCGGGAGCAGGCAGCCCGCGGGCTGCTGCCGGCGCGGACCCGGAGCCGGGCGGGTTCTGCGCTCACAGATGCTCTCATGTCTCCAATAAACGCCGAGGGCCAGACTGCGCTGGTGGGACGAGGAGGAGATTTAACCCTGTGTGGGCCATTGCCAGCGGGACACAGGCTTCTGTTTATTGCCAGCGTGGGATGGAGCCTGGGGGGCGTTTGCCGTGAGCTCCACACACAGGGCTGACCGCTGGACTCTGTGCTCTTGGAGGCTGTGGTCTATTCAGACAGACTGCACCCGCCCTGGTTATGGCTCTGCCCGTCGGGCCAGTGACGGCTCGAGGGCCCCAGGTTCCAGTTACCCATGGCCGGGCAGCCTGGCCCTGGCAGCGCTCAGAGCTCTTCCAGTGAAGGTGGAAGGTGGCTGCAGTCAGACCCCGGGGCTGTGAGAGGGAAAAATGAGGACTCTGGAGGGGAAGGACACAGACCTGCCTGAGAGATCCAACACAGAGCCACAGAGGTGATGGAGGGAGGGGAGCATCTCCCTGCTGGGGAGAGGCTGAGGGAGCTGGGGCTCTGGAGTTGGGAAAAAGGAGCCTGAGGGGTGACCCCATGGATGTTGATCAAGATGCGAAGGGTGGGTGTGAGGAGGATGGAGCCAGGCTCTGCTCAGGGGCACCCAGTGACAGGACAAGGGGCAGCTGGTGTCAGCTGGAGCAGAGGAGGTTCCACATCAGTGTGAGAAGGACCTTCTTTGCAGGGAGGGTGCCAGAGCCCTGTCAGGGGCTGCCCAGGGGGGTTGTGGAGTCTCCTTGTCTGGACACACTTCAAACCCTCCTGGGCATGTTCCTGTGTGACTGGATGTGGGGATCCTGTGTGTCAGAGGGATTGGACTGGGTGATCTCTTGAGGTCCCTTCCAGTCCCTAATGTTCTGGGGTTCTGTGAGCCTAAAGAGGATGAAGGGGTGCAGAGCACAGACCTGCAGTGCCTCAACCTATGACTCATGAAAATTTACAGCAAAAGCAAACTTAGCTTGAGTTTGGAGCCAGGAGTCACAGAATCACAGAACATGAGGGATTGAAAGGGACCTCGAAAGGTCATCGAGTGAAATCCCCTTGCTAGGGCAGGATCACCTAGATCCAGCTGCATAAGGACTTGGCCGGGTGGGTTTTAAACCCCTTCAGCAAATACATTTGCAGTCCTGAGGACTGTGCTCAGTCTCAGGAGGAAGTGTGTTCCTGCTCCAGTGGAGACAACAGCTGGGGAATGAGGCTTTTCAGTTCTCCTGTAGCTGTAAAACTACTGAGTGGCTGCAGCCCCTGGCTGAACGGCTCCGATGGAGACTCAGGAATTGGAGAGAATTACTTACAAGTTGATAGAAACCAAAAGTGACCTCCATGTGAGACAAGCAAGATCTGCAAAGGTTTGTGTTTGTGAAGAGCATCAGACACTGCGAAGAAGGTCCTCACACTGATGTGGAACCTCCTCTGCTCCAGCTCACACCAGCTGCCCCTTGTCCTGTCACTGGGTGCCCCTGAGCAGAGCCTGGCTCCAGCCTCCTCACACCCACCCTTCACATCTTGATCAACATCCATGGGGTCACCCCTCAGGCTCCTTCTCTCCAAGCTCCAGAGCCCCAGCTCCCTCAGCCTTTCCCTATCAGGGAGATGCTCCCCTCCCTCCATCATCCTTGTGGCTCTGTGCTGGGCTCTCTCCAGCAGCTCTGGGTCCTTCTGGAACTGAGGGGCCCAGAGCTGGGCACGAGATTCCAGCTGTGGTCTCACCAGGGCAGAGTAGAGGGGGAGGACAACCTCTCTCCATCTGCTAACCACCTCCCTTTCTGATCCACCCCAGGATGCTGTCAGGCTTCTTGGCCACCAGGACCCATTACTGGCTCCTGGCCATCCTGCTCTTTGACTCATAGCTCTTCTGCATCCAGCTTTTCCCTTTCACTTCTCTTGTGTGACTGCTCCGGAGATCAGAGACACCGTCCGTGTCCGCTCGGGTACTTTGAGTGAAGAACCAGTGAATCAGTCACTTCCCAACGTCTCTGTCCTTCCGAGGTAAAATGGATCCAGGCAACTGAAGCTGCGAGCTGGTTTCTTGGGGGCTGCGGAGAAAGTTGTGTGTCACGAGCTCAGCGCTTCATCTGGAGGAAGCTCAGCCATGGCCTCTTCCTAGGCTGCTTCCAGCACTCCAACTGATTCAGTGCAGCTCGGCAGCGGCCCTGGATGTGTTTGCCAGCCGGCACCCATGTGTCAGCTCTCCTCTTCCTGGGCCTGTCAGCAGTTCGTGACCAAAGCCATCTCCCCGCACCGGGACCTGCGATCCTGTTGGAGCTGTTGGCTTCCTTGGGTCTGGAGGGGGTTAATCGTCCCCCGGCGTGACTTCAGAGCGCGGCTGTACCTCGGGGCTTCCTGCGGGTGACGCGACGCTCGCTCACTTCAAAGCGCTGCGCGGCGCGGTCTGCTTATCTCCAGGTCCGGCACTGTCCGCGCCCCCCCGGCACACAGATTTATGGCTGCATCTGGCAGCCACCAGAGTTCCCTCCGGGGCTTCAGATCCTCCTCTCTGGTTCGGAGGCTGCGCGCAGATCTGAGGCCGGTGCTTGGTTTCCACGAGGAGTTGCCGGCTCTCCTCTGCGGGAGGCACAGATGTTCTGCGGGAGGCACATCCAGCTGTGGTGGGCTCAACAGCGGCCTCCACTGAGACATTCCGATGCCTGTGCTCGGTGCTCGTGAAGGCTGAGGGTCATGATCTCCACAAGATGATGACACTGTGCGCAGGGAACGCGCAGCCGCTGCCGCGTTGCTAAATCTATGGCATGACGAGCCACACGCTCTGCTGGTCCTGGGGCTCCACAGAGCTACTGGGGAAGGTGGATACTCACCAGACCTGCACTTCTCCTCTGAGCTTCTCTTTCAAAAGGAGGTGTTGACCTGCAGCCAGAAATTTCGTTGCAATACAGTCTGGCAGCTGAATCTGCTTCACACGGAATCACAGAGCACCAGGGACTGGGAGGGACCTCAAAAGATCATCCAGTCCTATCCTGCCTGGCACAGCAGGATCCCCAGATCCAGTCACACAGGAACAGCCCAGGAGGGTTTGAAATGCCTTCAGAGAAGGAGACTCCATAACCCCCCTGGGCAACCCCTGCCAGGGCTCTGGCACCCTCACTGCCAACAAGGTCCTTCTCACACTGTGTGGAACCTCCTCTGCTCCAGCTCACACCCGCTGCCCCTTGTCCTGTCACTGGGTGCCCCTGAGCAGAGCCTGGCTCCATCCTCCTCACACCCACCCCTCACATCTTGATCGACATCCATGGGGTCCCCCCTCAGGCTCCTTTTTCCCAGCTCCAGAGCCCCAGCTCCCTCAGCCTCTCCTCAGCAGGGAGATGCTCCCCTCCCTCTGTCACTCCTGTGGCTCTGCACTGGATCCCTCTGGAGCTGAGGGGCCCACAGCTGGACACCAGATTCCAGCTGTGGTCTTGGCAGGGCAGAGCAGAGGAGGAGGAGATCCTCTCTTGGTCTGCTACCCACCCCCTTTCTGATTCACCCCAGGATGCCGTTGGCCTTCTGGCCACAATATCTCAGTCCTCTTGATCCCAGGGTGGGTTTTTCCCAAGATATTGATTAGTTCTCCTCCAGCTGGGATCTGTGGAAATAATTCTTCCCCCTGCTGTCCAAATGCTCGTGCTCTGCCTAACAGAGAGATGTCCTCTCCTACAGAGTTTAGAGGCATTTGGAGGTGGAAAAAGCCCTCCTGAAGCCTTTATGAGCCGACTGTCCACCTGAAGAACCTCTGTGGCGGTGTTTGTTGTGCACAGCTCGTGTCTCTGAAGCTAAGAAGTAGTAGATTGGCTGAAAACCAAGCCCCGGCCTTCACCTCTACATTTGAAGCAAGAACGTGCAACTGTGACCCAAAGTGGTCAGCACTGCTGGCGCTGCGCGGGGGACACGGTCGGAGAGCTGGGGCAAAGAGGAGTCAAGGCCGTACAAGCTGTTACAAAACCCGGTCCCTGTGCTGACACTTGGAGCAGGATGGGGAAAGGCAGAGCTGCCCTGGCACAGGACGAGCTCAGCCGCCGTCTGAGGCCGCAATGAGCATTTTCTTAGTGTCTTTTCCTTCTGGGGACTGGTGAGGCTCCTGAGGCCAGAGGCAGAGCTGCTGTGCTCCAGCAGGAGAGGTCTGATTGCTGACCAGCACCCAGCTACCTGGATGTCAGGGCTGACAAATTTATGACCAGAGGATTTTGGTGATACTGCCACAACAGCAAAGTGCTTGGAGAGAAGGAGCCTGAGGGGTGACCCCATGAGTGTTGATCAAGATGTGAAGGGTGGGTATCAGGAGGATGGAGCCAGGCTCTGCTCAGGGGCACCCAGTGACAGGACAAGGGGCAGCGGGTGTGAGCTGGAGCAGAGGAGGTTCCACATCAGTGTGAGAAGGACCTTGTTCCCAGGGAGGGTGCCAGAGCCCTGGCAGGGGCTGCCCAGGGGGGTTGTGGAGTCTCCTTCTCTGGAGCAGTTTCCAACCCACCTGGCCATGTCCCTGTGTGACTGGATCTAGGGGACCCTGCTGTGGCAGGGTGACGGGACTGGGTGATTTTTGAGGTCCCTTCCACTCCCTAATGTTCTGGGATTCTGTGATTCTCCAGACTCAATAACCCCAGTTCCCTCAGCTGCTCTCCACAGGCCCTGTTCTCCAGTCTCGTAGCCCTTCTCTGGTCTCACTCCAGCCTCTGAATGTCCTTCTGTTACTGTGGTGCCCAAAACTGGCCTCAGTGGTCAAGATGCGGTCTCACAAGTGCAGAGCTCAGGGACAGGATTGGGGAGGACAGAATCACTGACCGTCAGGGATTGGAAGGGACCTCGACAGATCATCTAGTCCAACCCCCCTGCCAGAGCAGGATCCCCCAGACCAAGCTGTGCAGGCCCGTGTGCAGGCGGGTTTGAAACGCCTCCAGAGAAGGAGACTCCACAACCCCTCGGATGCCACAGGCTCTGCGCTCATCGGAAGCACCTGCAGCCAAGAGGAGTGAGAAGCAGCAACCTGCTTTTCCTCAGCTTCACGCTCCAGAGGCAACACAAAGCGTTGGGAAGGGAAGGAGCTGAGAAAGACCACCTGAGTGTTCCGCAGCACCGTGAAGGCGGCGAGCAGCCCCAGCGAGTCCTGTCTGCACGCAGGCTTTGCCAGCGGCGGCCTTGCCCTGAGCGCTCTGCGCTTAGCAACAAGTGCAAACCCTCCCGGAGAGCGCGAGTGTCGCCGGCTCAGCGCCCTGGCCGCAGCCTGCGCCTGCACCCCCGCGTTCCCGGCGCGAGGAGCCTGGGAGGGGTCTCCAGCTCGTGATGGGCACCGTCGGGGCCACGGCCCTGGCTGCTGCCGGCGAATCAGCTCGGCGCAGCGATCTGCACCGGGCTCTGTTTGGGTAGGAGATGCTGTTGAGACGTGGAATTATTCATTAGGGAAGGAATGTCCTACCCATTACCGTGTAATTAAGCATCTGAGTGCGTGTTTATAAACAGATGTTCTCATCGAAATGTCTCAGAAATAAACAGCTTTGTTAGATGAGGTCCCTCAAGCCGCAGCCATTCAGGGAAGCCAGCGTTTGGCGGTGCCACAGCTGAGGTCCTCCCGTACATGCCTCCCCCGCATCCCAGTTTCCCAAACCTCGGTGGCAGGAGAGGACCTCAAATACAAGAGTTTCTATGGCAGAATAATCACAGCACTCTGCGCCCCGAGCAATGAAGGGAAGCAGCTCTAATCCCAGAAGAGCCTGAGGACTCCAAGCTTCCAGAGACCTTCAAGCCTTTATTCAACATCAAGAACTGATGTTAACGTGCTGTTGAGCACTGGGGCCAGTTTGGGGCACCTCAGGATGAGGGAGACATCAAGGGGCTGGAGCGAGGGCAGAGGAGGGCAACAGAGCTGGGGAAGGGCTGGAGAACCAATGTGATGGGGAGAGATGGAGAGAGTTGGGGCTGGTTAGTCTGAGGAAGAGGAGGCTGAGGGGAGACCTCATTGCTCTCTACAGCTCTCTGAAAGGACCCTGCAGAGATTCTGGTGCTGGGCTCTGCTCACAGGTCAGTAGTGACAGAAGCTGAGGGAAGGGCTTCCAGCTCCACCAGGGGAGGGTCAGACTGGCCATCAGGGATAGATTATTCCTGGAGAAGAGTGGTCAGGCCCTGGGCTGGGCTGCCCAGGGTGGGGGTTGAGTCCCCACCCCTGGATGAGTTTAAAAGTTGCTGAGATGTGGTGCTGGTGGGTCTGGTTTAGGGGTGCAGAGCAGGGTTGGTGGTTGGACTGGCTGATCCTGGAGGTCTTTTCCCACCTGAATGGTTCTATGTGTGTTTCTATGAGAACCTCAGCCATGTTCCTGTATGTGGTGACTGAGAGCTGAGGGTCTCTGTGAACAGTCTGACTCCTGCTGCTGGAGTTCCCTTGCACTGGGAGCTGCACAGCAGCGCAAAAGCCCCTGAAGCCCCTTGACGACGTGCAGACAGGGCACCGTGGAGCTGGTGATAGAGAGCCCAACAGAATGAGTTTCCAGCTAATCAGTTGGAATTAAGACACTGGAACAGGGAGGTTGTTGCTGCTCCATCCTGGGCAGTGCCCAGGGCCAGGCTGGATGGGGCTGTGGGCAGCCTGGTCTGGTGAGAGGTGTCGCTGTCCCTGGCAGGGGGTTGGCACTGGGTGAGCTCAGAGCTCCCTTCCAACCCAGAGCAGCCTGTGATAATTTTAACTCCTCTTTTGCTTCCGTACCAACAAGTTCTGGTCCTTTCCTTCCCAGAAACATGTCCCACAGGAGAGGGTGCAGCAGGGCCAGTAATAGTGCCCACGACTTTCCCCCAGCAGCGCTCTGCTGGCCGCCCCAACTCCAGACCAGTGCGTTCACAGAATCACAGAGCATCAGGGGTTCAAAGGGACCTCGAAAGTTCCTCCAGTCCCATCCCCCTGCTACAACAGGATCCCCTAGATCCAGTCGCACAGGAACAGCCCAGGAGGGTTTGAAATGTGTCCAGAGAAGGAGACTCCACAGCCCCCCTGGGCAGCCCCTGCCAGGGCTCTGGCACCCTCCCCACGAAGGAGGTCCTTCTCGCACTGATGTGGAACTTCCCCAGCAGCTTTTTCCTGTTAGAAAACTGCCCAAACCCGGGACTCCTCAGCAAAACGAGATCTGCACTGCGGGAGTTAATTTCTCAAGGAAAACATCTGCTCTTCCAGGGCACAAACATCTGCTCAGAGCCCCCCCGGTGTCTCCTCTCACTGCCGCGGCTCTCGGAGGGCTCTGGGGTCTCCTCTGGGGCCTCCTCTGGGGCCTCTGGCCCCGGCCGTTCCCAACCCCCTTCCACCGGGGTAGAGGAGGCGCAGGACGAAAAGGAATGGGGCGGCTCCCCGCGCCCTCGGGGGCACCGGGCGGGGGGGATCGGAGGCCCCGTCGCGGCTGCAGTTTCCCGCCGCAGCCAACAGGCCGCACCGTTCCCCCTTCGCTCGGCCCGTGCCGGGGGCTTCCCCTGGGCCGGGCTGGGCCGGGCCGGGCCGCGCCGGGGCGAGGCCAGCGGCCGCCCCTGTCCGCGCCGTCTCCACTCCCTCTGCACGTCGGGGAGGCGGGGGGAGAGAGGGAGGGAGGGAGGGAGAAGGGAGGGAGGAGGAGGGGGAGGAGGCCGCTGCCGTCCTCCATTTTGTGGCCGGGACAGACGCGGCGCTGCCCGGCGGAAAGACGGAGGGAGGGAGGCAGAGA
>VXBP01008195.1:739018-816611 GCA_013400115.1 Rhinopomastus cyanomelas
GGAGGGACGCGGCGGGGCTGCGCCTGACGTGGGGGCGGGCGGGGCTGGGGGACCCCCCCGTTCCACCACAAACCCCCCCTGTTTCCACCGCAGACCCCCGTTGCCACCCCAGCACGGCCCCCCCGAGCCCCGTGGGCTGGCGATATGTGGCAGAAGTGGGTGGGACGGGGCGCAACAGGTCCCGACACATCGCGCTCCCCGCTCAGCCCGTGCGCGGCGGCGCTGGGCTCTGGTGGGAGCCGGGCTGCTCGGCTCCGGGCACCTTTGGGGCTGTCTTGGGGCTTTTTCCCCCTGACACGTTTCCCTCCGCTGGTTCGCTGCCGCTGGGGTTTTCTTTCTGCGGGGTGGGGGTGTTGTTTGCCGTCGGGGGAATCGTCAGCTGGAAGAGCTGCGGGTTCCTCCCCTCTGTGTGAACAGGAAAAACAGCAAAACAACCGAAAAACCCCAAAACTGGAGGTAGATAGCTGGGACTTTTGTATCTGTTCAATGTTTTTCAGCGGCCGTCCACCTTAAACGGCCCAAAATATTTGTGGTGTTGCCGTCCGGGAGGTTTCAGGGGGCTGGGTGGGTGCTGGCGGGAGCTGCCCCATTCCCGTTCCATGACATGTGCTGTTGTCCTGGGTGCCGGGAGCTGCCCCACTGCCGTTCCACACCGTGGACCGTGGCCTGGGCTGGCAAGAGCTGCCCTATTCCCGTTCTGCACTGTGTGCCGTGGCTCTGGCTGGCAGGAACTGCCCCGTTCCTATCCCCAGACCTACAGAGTCCCAGAACATTAGGGACTGGAAGGGACCTCGAAAGATGATCCAGTCCAGTCCCCCTGCCAGAGCAGGATCACAGGATCCTGGAGCATTAGAGGTTGGAAAGGACCTTGAAAGATCATCCAGCCCGATCCCCTTGCCATAACAGGATCCCCTAGACCAAGCCACCCAGGAACATACCCAGGTGGGTTTGAAATGTCTCCAGAGAAGGGGACTATGCCATGCCGTGTTCCTTGACCCCAGCTGTGCGAGCGCAGACCCCTGGGCATGACCACAGACACCCCCCCAAAGTGTGACCCGTGACACCCAGCGCCCCAGTGAGGGACCCCCCAGCTCGGCACCCGAGCGGTGCCCAAGCACTCTGAAGGGTCTTTGCGTTGAGCGTCTCCCACTCAGGACATTTTCTCCCAGGGTGAAGCTTTGCTGGGGCCACCTTAAAATTTTTTCCACGTGGGGACTTCTTGTTGATCGCAGCCTTAACTTTGGCATAGAGAGAGCAGCAGCAGCAGCGCTCAGAGCTCTGGAGAAAATGGGCGGCAGAGCCGGCGGGTTTAGAAGTAGGACGGCCATCAACTCGATGTGAGCACTGCGGGGTCGGTCGCCTTGTTTCATGGCTCATTCCGAGTCTGGGCTTTGCTGGGGCATGGGCTCCTCTAGTGGGGTCGGGGGGGGGGCGGAGCTGATGGCTGTGAGCCATTCGCCGTTGTATACAAACGGTGCAGAAAGTTTGCCAAAGAATTTACAGTTGTTCTCCAAATATTTATGCTCTGTGCTGAGAGAATAAACGTAGTAAATACAAACAGATGAAACTTGGGAGAGATACGTTTTCGGTGTCAGCCCCGTGTTTGGAGAGCAGCCGTGAGCTGTTGGAGCGGTTGAAGCTGGCGAGGGCTGTGCTGTGCTGTGTGTTTAGCTGGCTTTTCTTTCTAAGCCCTAGGCTCGTTTAGAGGATTGTGCCGGGGTTACGGCCGGATTCCAGGGTTGTGTTTTAGGCTGAACCTGCGTGGAGACAGGACGCTGCGTGTGTGTTGTGGTGGGGAGGTCGTGTGGCTCGTGGACAATAACAAACCGCTGGGTTTTGGCTGGCTGGCAGCACCAGGGTTGGGAGCTGATTTGGGAAAGGTGACTGGTCCCCTCCTCCCCTGCCCCGCTCGAGGTGTAATTAATTAAACACCAGGGAAAACGACCTTCCCGAATCTGTAATTTGGATACTTCAGTGATTTTTATTATTAATTTTATTGTATTATTATTCCTGCCCTGCGAGGATGAGTAATAGAGCTGGAGTGTGCTCAGAAAGATCTTGTGCTGCAGTTGCAGCCTCAGTCGCCACTTCATCAGGGTTTAGTGAAGCTTTAAAAAAAAACCAATCAACTTCCTTGTTATCAGTCAGAAGCAGGAAAAAACCCAAGAAACAAACATCCTCACCCCCAGACCAGTGGGTTTGAGAAAGATGGGACAGTCGTCCCTTCGGAGCTCGGCTTGCTGCGCTTGAGTTCCCAGAGCAGCTACACCAGGGTCACCAGGATAATGACTTAGACTTTCTTGTTCTGATTCGTGGTTAAAATACCATCGCTGCGCTAACTCTGACTGTTCCTCGTCTTTTTATAGCTGATGTTACAGTAATGGATTCCAAAGAACTGCTTAACTCCTCGAATCAAGACGAAACAAGGAAAAATGTGCTCATCAGTACCAAAGGAGGGATCGTGATGGACTTCCATCCACCCTTCAGGGGTGGAGCTACTGTCCAAGCCCCTGTGTCTGCGTCTCCTCGCCTCGCGTCTTCTCAGTCGGAGTCCAGTCGGCAGCCTGCTCTGGGTGACTTCTCGAAAGGATTAGGAAACAATGTGCCTCAGCCAGACCTCTCCAAGGCAGTGTCGCTCTCGATGGGACTCTACATGGGCGAAACAGACACAAAAGTGATGGGAAACGACCTCGGATTTTCGCAGCAGGGCCAGATCAGCGTGTCGGCTGGAGAGACGGACTTCAGGCTCCTGGAAGAAAGCATCGCGAGCTTGAACAAGTCCTCGAGCCTGGCCGAGGACACCAAGGGCGCGCCGCCTTCCGAGGCGTCGCTCGAGCCCGACTTCCCCGCCATGGCTGGCCACAGCGGCCCTTTAGATTCAGGAACTGCCGTCCAGAGCCAGGTGGGCTCCAATGGTGGCAGCTTGAAGTTGTTCTCCGAAGACCAAAGCACCCTGGATATTCTCCAGGATTTAGAATTGCCGCCGGTGTCGCCTGGCAAAGAGCCCAACGGGAGCCCGTGGAGGCTTGACCCGCTGCTGGATGACGGCGGCTTGCTGTCCCCCATATCTGCGGACGACGCGTTTCTCCTGGAGGGCAGTCTCGGGGAGGACTGCAAGCCTCCTGTTCTGCCTGACACTAAGCCCAAAGTGAGCGACCGCGGCGACCTTTTGCCCAGTTCCAAGATGCCGATGCCCCAGGTGAAAACAGAAAAGGAAGATTTCATCGAACTCTGTACTCCCGGCATAAAGCAGGAGAACATGGGCCCGCTGTACTGCCAGGCCAGCTTCTCTGGCTCGAGCCTGCTCGGCGCTAAAGTCTCGGCCATCTCTGTGCACGGCGTCAGCACCTCGGGGGGACAGATGTATCACTATGATTTGAACACGGCGTCGCTCTCGCAGCAGCAGGATCAGAAACCAATTTTTAATATCATTCCATCTCTTCCCTCCGCTTCGGAGAATTGGAATAGGTGCCAGGGATCCGGCGAGGAGACGCTGGCTCCTTTGGGAACGCTCAACCTCTCTGGCAGACCTGCTTTCTCTAATGGCTATTCAAGGTAATTAGTTTTCCTTGCTCTTTATTAAAATGCTACAAGTACGTTGGGCACCACCGCGTGCGTGCTGCTGCGTTGGGTGGGGGGGGTTCCCTTCCGAAGGCCGTCTCTGGCTCGTGTGGGATGAACGTCGGGCATGGCTGGGCTCTGATTATTCCACCCGGCGGTAGTGGATTCACCCAGTGCTCAGCTCTTGGTGTTCAAGGGAAGCAAAGAGGAGGGGAGAGAAATAAACGTAGGAATCGCGAGATACAGCCCAGAGGGAGAGTCGAGGACGTGGTGGAAGGATCCAGCAAGGCCACATAGAAGGAAACGTTGAACTGTAGACAAAAGCTGCTTCATTCTCAAGGGTTAGAGGATCAATCACTGGGCTTGTTGGTTTTTTTGGGGGGGGGGGTTTTCCTTCCTAGTGTTACTTAAATGTTGAGGGCAAAAATAACTCGGTTGCTGGGTAAATGTCTAGGATTGCAGCGGAGCTGAGCTCGAGTTTTCGCCTTGCCCGCTATCGCGTTTACCGTACATGGAGAAGAAGATCCCGAGTCGCAAATATCGGGCGGTTTGTTTAATAGCTGCCGCTCGCCAGAGATAAGAGTGTTTGCAGTGAGATTTAAACAGGCCCACGGCTTTAACTCTCCTCTAGAGCTGCGCGAGGGGCTCGGTCCGGGGTGGTGTTCTGAGAGCAGGGCGCCGGTTCGCGAGCGGAGCAGGAGTGCTTTCGGCGAGGGGCTCGACGGTGCAGCCCGCCGGGAGCGAGCGCCGTGGCGGCAGCCTTCTCAGTGGGCGGCTCGTGGCAGGGACGGTGCTGACTCTGGCGTGAGCTCCTCACTGGACGTTTTCCTTAGCGCCTGTCGTTGTTTGACGCAGAGTCGCTCGAGCATGAGCGAGGGAAGAAGATTTTGTGGCGGTTCTGTGGAGTCTGAGGTAGAAAAGGGCTCCTCGCGTCCACGTGTGTGAAACCAGAAGCTGAAGGGTCTGCTTTAGCTTCATTTTTCACTCCTGCCCCCCATCCTGGGGCTCCCGTCTGCTTTCCCACGGGTGGCATGAGGGCTGTGAGGAGTTTGCTGCAGGAGGGTACCTTGGAACCTGCTTTTGTTCTGTTTCTGTGTAGGTCTCAGGTTTTGTTGGAGGTTGGGTGCTTTCCTCATCTCTGAAACATTTAAAGCTGCCGGCAACGTGAAGAATCCGGCCGGGAGAATGGGGCTTTGTGGGTGAATTGCCGTGTGGTAGGTGAATGCTGAGCGTGCCTGGTTCGCTCTGAACGGGCGGCCCGGGGGTTGTGGAGTCTCCTTCTCTGGGGACGTTTCAGACCCGCCTGCGACTGGATCGAGGGCTCCTGCTGTGCCGGGGGATTGGACTGGAAGATCTTTCGAGGTCCCTTCCAACCCCTGGTGCTCTGGGATTCTGTGAAGCAGAAACCCTGTGCCCTCGCCGTTTGCACTGTCAGTCCAGCTCCCGCGTTGGCTTTGGTTTGGGCCACAGGGCTTTTTGTGGCGGGCGTTGCGTTTTCCTCCCGCTGTCGCTGTGATGGAATCCAGTTCCACTAACCTGCGGCAGAGCAAGAAGAGCCCAGTCTGGGCTGGGAGGTGGGTTTCGGGGACCATTTCAGTCAGCAGGCTCCCCGTAGGTAGTGGGACCTGTGAGAAAGCTCTGAAGTTCAAGCGCTGTTTCCATGTAGTTGGGTAGGACCCGAGGAAGGTTTGCACAGGGTGGTGGGGGGGGTTGTGTGGTGCTGGGGGAATTCCAGGAACACCAGGGTTAGATCTGGGCTGTGTTTGTGATAAAGTTGTGATGAAAAAGCCGCCTGAGCTGCAGAGCGCTGGGTCCCAGAGCGCAAAGGACAGCCGTACCCTGTGTTCCCAGGGCTCCTGTGCAGGAGCTCTGAGGTGGGTGCCCAGTGTGTTTGTGCTGGAGCCAGGCAGGGCTGGCAGGAGCCCCCAGCCGAGCTCCTCGCGTGGGCGAGGAACCGTCCTCGGAGTCACGGGCAGGACTCGGCCTCCACCACCCGACAGCATTTCACAGCCTTGTGCTGCGAGGATTTATGGTCTTGCCTCCTCGTCGATTTTATTCCTCTCTTCTGCCTCAAGATAATGGAATGATTTTTTTCTTACTCTGAGGAATGTGGAAAGAATCTTGGGGTGGCTCCTGGTCGAGCTCTGCACAGAAACCCATTATCCCTGCCCTCTGTGGAAGCCGTTCTTGCTTCCCGAGGACTTCTAAACACTGGGAGTGCCCAGTCCCAATCTAACAACAGCAGTGGTTGGGTTTGCTCCACTTATTTATTTATTTCCCCCCATAAAACAGAGGCCAACTTCATCTTCTACTTAAAATGTTTGAGATACTAATGACCTCCGTTTGAGGCCGGAGTTCTCTTTCGTCCTGGGCTCTGTCAGAACTATTTTGGTCTCAGCTGGGTTAGTTGGGGTCATCTATTGTGGGTTTGTTTGTTTATCCTACAGGAGACTGAACAAACCTGGCATTTGTTGAAGAAACCAAGGAAGGGTGATCTCCCCAGGCGCCCAGTTGTTGGAGACCTTGTAGTCTCCCCGGGCTCCGGGTTGTTGGGGACCGTGCAGTCTCCCCAGGCGCCCAGTTGTTGGGGACCGTGCGGTCTCCCCAGGCTCCTGGTTGTTGGGGGCCATGGCAGCGTGTGATGTCTCCGTGGGGCCGTGCTGCCTGCCCAGGCCTGGGCTGATGTCCTGCCCCACTGAGGGGTTTCACTCCTCAGCCCAGCGCAGCGTGCCGCCTTTAATGAGGCGAGCGCTGACGAGGCCTGGGCACGCTAATCGAGGTCCCCGGGAAGGCTCTGGGGTGTCCGGGGCTTAGTGAGTGTGGTGCGAGCTTCGGAAATGCCTCGGAGGCCGGTGAATGGGCAGGAGTCGCCCAGGGGCTGCCTGCAGCCTGGGGCTGTGCCCCTGCCCAGCATCAGGTGTTTCACCAGCTAATGCCCAGGCTCTTGTCAGGCAGCGGTGGGTCCACGAAGGCGGCAGGAGAGCGGCGGTGGCGGCGTGGGGCTGCTTTGGCGAGGCCTCCGTGACGGAAGGAACCATGGAGAGGGTGGAAGCAATAAGGAGGGGGAAGGAGGCCCAGACAGTCGGCCTTAAATTTTCTTTAGTGGAAGGAGTGAGCCGGCGTCTGGAAGAGGAGCAGAGCGGGTTGCGAGAGCGTTTGGTAAACGCCTCACTGCAGAACTGGAGGGCTCGCCAGCGTCTCCCCGGCGGGATGTTATTTGTGATTTATTGCACAAATGCCAGTGAAAATGGTGAAGTCTCGAGGAAATGAGTTTAGCAACGCGCGGCCCCGGCGCTGCGGCGTGGTTTGTGCATTAAACCCACCGCTCGGCCCGGGCCTGTTCCCCCGGCTTCCTGGAGATGTGGCTTGTTGTGGGGGGGCCGAGGCCGGCGAGGAGCCGCGCGGCAACGTGGGGGTTTTGCTCTGCGTTTTCCTCTCAGCCTCCCGCCAGAATTCGCAGACCCTGGGCCCCACTGGCAGCGCCACGGCTTCTCTTATTACATTTGAAACCGTTCCTAGTGCTTGCGCTTGTGGGGGATAAGGATCATTAAGGAAGTTTAAGAAAGGGCAGAAGCTGAGAGAAGCCGTGGAAGAGGGGAAAGAAGTCCTGCTGGTCAGCCGTGGTCCAAAGCCTGGTTTCCTTTCCGCCATCACTCTTGAGCTGGGATTCTCTTGGACTAGGGCGCTGCGCTAGAAGGAAGGGGAGAGGAGGGATCGCTTGCTAGAAATGGGAAAGGTCAGTGGTCCGTTTGTCTTGCCGCATTGTTTGAGCTTGGCCAGTGGCCAAGGCCGTTGGCTTGGCAGGGCTGGATGGAGGGCTGGAAGTGTTGTCTGACTCAGCAGTGTGTAACGTATGGAAATCTGGGGGTTTAGCGGTTCTGTCTTGGTACAGCCCCCAGGTTTGTTGTTTGGAGGGATCGCTCGGGGTTTTGGGAGTCTCTGTTGTGATTTGTCAGCTTAATGTAACACCGGGCTTGGGTCTGGAGCCTTGGAAGTGCTCAACAGAAAATCTGATCGCTTTGGCAGACAGGGCTGAGGGGAATGTCCTGCAGAGTGAGCTCCAGGGCGCCATGGAGAGGCAGCGAGACGAATGGTGGGTTGGGTAAGGTCCCATCCACCTTCTGCGCGATGGAGAGGCAGCGAGACGAATTCTCCCAGGTTAGCTGATCCGTTCGGCTCTCCAATAGCTGAGTTGGGTTTAGTAAGTCCAACCCAGACAGCAGATTCCTCCCCGGCAATCTCAGCTTTAAGCCAGGCTCCAGCTTGTGAAACACGGGTCTGTTGCTGTTGCCCGCAACCTTGGAAGCGATGGTTGAGCCCCTCTACTCGAGTGCTGGCAGTGAGGTGACCCAGCTCTGCTCGCAGCCCTTCTCCATGAATGTGAAACCTACGTGTTGCATAACTCGCCACCACACACTTCCTGTGTCAGAGGTGACTCTCGCACAGGGAGACCAAGTCATCGCGGGGCTGCGGATGCCGCTTGGGACTTCCAGTGGTGCTGCTCGCGCTGGGAAGGAACAAGTGGCTGACTGCTCCGAGGGCCTGCAACACCAGCCTGGATCGTGTCGGTGTCCTGTAGGGCTTCCGCATCCCCTTCTACAGCCACCGTGAGCAGGTGGGTGTGAGGGGCCTGCCTCGACTTTTTTTCTGATGTTGCCTAACTGTGAGGAGAGAAAATCCCAGAGGAGGAACCTAGTGCCGTTGCCCTGATGTAACACTGGTACCAAGTGTGACTGTTGGTTGTGTTCTGCACAATCACATCCGCTACTTCTCTCATTAGGCCCTGGAGTGGGCTGCCCAGGGTGATGGTTGAGTCACTGTCCCTAGATGAGTTTAAAAGATGCTTAGATGTAGTGTGGGGAGATCTGGTTTGGGGGTAACCTTGTAGAGTAGGATTGATGGTTGGACTTGCTGATCCTGGGGGTCTTTTCCAACCTGAATGATTCTGTGATTCCACGCCAGGTCTGGTCTCTGTTCCCCACAGTTTCCAGGGCAGATACCATTCTAGTGTACCTAAACTAGAACCTCTGCAGTTAGTGTGGACTGTGATGAGAAGGGCTGCGGCACCACCAGCATGTCCCAGTATCTCCAGCTGGTGGAGTTAGACGGGACCTGTGGAGATCTTCCAGCCCAACCCCCCTGCCGGAGCAGGTTCTCCTAGAGCAGATACATGGGAACACGTCCAGGCGGGTTTGGGATGTCTCCAGAGGTGAGGCTCCTTGTGTCCTTGGGCTCAGCGAGGTGCCATGAAGCTTCCCAACTCTTTGCCACCTCCTTCACGAGATGCAGGCTGCTGGAGTAGATGCTGGACTGATGACCTGGACTCCTCTGACCTGGTGGCTGAAAATACCTTGGCCATGCTCCTGTAGATTTTCTTCTCTTATTGCTGTACAGCATTCCTCCAAAAAGAAAACTGCAAGCTCATTATCCTCTTACCTCGCATAAGCTGGTCATCAGAAGAAGCTGGTAGATTATTTATTTCAGTAGCCTGTGGCCTCTGGATCTCATCACGCTGCTGCTGTGAGGAACAAATGAGGGACCCAGCGTTGGCACTTCAGTGCAAAAAGGGACTTGGAGCCTTTAGTAGGACATTCTGTGAAATCTCTTTACCACTGCCCTGACAAATGTCCGTTCCCACACCGCGGGATGTACCGTCAGCGCCTTGCGAGAGGAGAACAAGCACTCAGCACTCAGCAAACTGCCCGGGAGCGAGGGAGCATCTGTTTTTCGGCACAGCCCTGCTCCCCGCAAAGCCCTGGCTGGCAGCGTGTGCAGGACACAATGAGCCCCTCAGCCCTCTCTGGGCTGGATGGAGGCTGCCTGAGCCCGTGTCCTGCTGCCGGCGTGCTGGTGCAGCCTGCCGGGCACCGCGCTGGCGCTTCCCGTGCGCTTCGCTCAGGGTACCACGAAAACCCTGTTTGCAGGGCGAGTTGGAGTGTCGGGGGAAGCCGCGTGGAGCTGCCGTCAGAGCCGTCTTGGGTTTGTGTTGTTAGCAGAACTGAAAGCTCGTGGCCGCTGGCGTGCCGGAGCGCGCTTTTGCACGCAGCCATAAAATTAGCGACTTCTGACTGGCCTGAGAAACCCGGGAACAAGTGTCTGTGCAGCGGGGGGGTTCCTGGGGAGGGCGGTTCACCGTGCGGGGCACGGAGCCGCAGACGGGCTCGGTGTGCGGGGGTCACGGAGCCCCCTGCGCGCTCGCGGTCTGGCTCCCTGATCCGACCTCCCGGTGTCGGTGTGTTGTGCTGGTGAGCGTGCGGCCGGTTGTGCTTCCTGGCCGCTTCCCTGCGGCACGATGCCCACGGAGCCTTTGCCCAGTTATCCCGGGCACTTGCAGATCAGGAGTTAATCCTGTTCTCTATGCTGGGGACTGGAAATGCTGGGCAGATGCTGTCAGTGGATGGCCTCATCCCCATGGGACACCAGTGAACCAGGACAGCTGGAACAGATGAGACACACACAGCAAAGCAAGAAGTTATTTCAGCTCATTGTCTCGGTCCTGTCTTCACATCAGCTGGTCTCAGATTTCGGTGGGAAAAGGAAAGAAATGCAAAAATCAGCTGCTCTGGCCATTTGGGAGGGTTGGGCAGATCTGTTCAGTTTGGAGCATCTCCATACAAGAGAGACACTGAGGTGCTGGATGGAGTCCGGAGAAGGGCGGTGAGGTTGGTGAAGGGTCTGGAGATCAGACCTTGTGAGGAGCAGCTGAGCGAGCTGAGGCTGCTTAATCTGGAGAGGAGGAGGCTGAGGACAGACCTCATTGCTTCTGCAACTGCCTGACAGGAGGGTGGAGAGAGGGGGGGATTGGTCTCTAATACCAAGGAACAAGGGATAGGACCAGAAGAAATGGCCTCAAGCTGCCCCAGGGTTGGCCCTGAGGAGAAACTTCTCCCTGGAAGAGGAGGAATTTCTCCCAGGCTGCCCAGAGAGGGGTTTGAATCACCATCCCTGGCCGTGTTTCCCAGTTGTGGAGATCTGGAGCTCAAGAAGAGGGTTTGAGAGTAGGATGAAACAGCTGGGTTCAAGGTTGGGCTCAATGAGCTTTTCTAACCTGAGCAATTCTATGGTTCTGTAATTGTAACTCGGGCTGTCCTGGTCACCCACAGAGGAACGCGGGCAGAGCATGATCCATCCTTGTGTTGGGGCACTTAAGTGTCACAGACTTAATTAGAAGGAAACATAAAGACTGGACGTGCAGCTCTGGCTGCCTTTGGGCAGGAGAACAGGGAGAAGTGGGTTGTCCCTGCAGTGGAACAAGTCCAGCACCCTAAATGACGGTGGTGACTGGAGGAGTGAGTGCTTGTTCTTCCAGAAGCTGTGTGTTGGCTTGGGAAAACAATGTAGTGCAATTAGAGCTCAGTCCCAGAGCTTTTTGTCCTTAGCACATCCTCCCTGCAGAGGTGTCGTGTCGTGCGCGTCCCTCCTACAGCCTCACCTGAGTCAGCTGTCGCTAGCCCCTGCCGTGACATTGCCCACCAGAGTTCTGCCCTACGTGCGAGGGGCGCGCGGCCGCGCCGCCTCCAGCACGGCCCGGTTCTGCGGTGGCAGCACATCCTGCTGCCGTGGCTGCGCTGCTGCAGGCACCGTGCGGCCCCTTCACGTGGCCCTGAGATGTAGCTGTAGGTTCTCCGGCCCGTGCTGAGGGAGGGGTGATGCTGGCCAGCACCCGGCTTCACTTTGGTCACACACAAGAGGCCGGTTCTTGCCGCTCTCGTGTGAGGCTTGAACTCGGCCTCCAGGACACCGTGTTACTTCTCCAGGATATCACGTAGAGCTTTAGAACAAGGGTTCCTTAAATCAATAATCACTACGATTGTGTGGGTTTCTGGAGGAAGCGGTGCTCCTCAGAAGTTGTCTTGACACCTTCTGCCGAGTACATTGCTGCACCAGCCAGCTGCGTTCTTCAGATGTCCCCTGTCAGCGGTGATCATCAGGGCTCCGTGTGCCTTTGGGAACCAGCACGGGTACCCTGGGCGCTGTGTGACTGGTCTGTTGTGCGGTCACGATGGCCCGTGGCTGCTCTGCCTGCCCATCCACGTCCAGTTTCTGCTGGAATAGGAAGAGGCTGGGAACGTCAGCGGGTCTGGATGGGGAACATTGATCGAGGGCTTTTGGAGGCGACTTTTGGATGCAGATCCCCACGTGAGCACTGGGTACAGTGCTGGGCACTGCAGCACAGGAAGGGCGTTGAGGTGCTGGAGAGGGTGCAGAGAAGGAAGCCGGGCCGGGTCTGATGAGGAGAGGCTGAGGGAATTGGGGCTGGTCAGCCTGGAGAAGAGGCAGCTGAGGGGAGACCTCACTGCTCTCTGCAGCTACCTGAAGGCAGGTTGTAGTGAGGCTGTTGGCTTCTTCTGCCTAGGAGTTGGCGATAGGAGCAGAGGAGATGGGGTCAGGCTGTGCCAGGGCAGGTTCAGGTTGGATCTTAGGGAAAACTTCTTCCCAGAAAGAGTGGGGAGGCCTTGGAACAGGCTGCCCAGGGAGGGCGTGGGGGCACCATCCCTGCAGGGGTTCAGCAACCGGACAGAGTGTTTCAGGTGATGGGGATTGCAGGGCAGGCAGTTGCACTTGATAATCTTGAGGGCCTTTTCCAACCCTGATGATTCTGTGATCCCATCTGCACCTACAGAGCTCTCGGTCGGGGTCATGCCTTCCTAGGAAATGCCAATTCTGATGCGCTTTGAGAACGACCGTCCAGCAAGGTGCTAACAGTGCTCTGCACAGCTCCCAGATGCCTCAGTTCCCCCGAGATCACAAAGGCAAAAGTGCTCTGGGGGAAGGGTTTCCGGAAGAGTAGAATCACTCAGGTTGGAAAAGACCCCTGGGATCATCGAGTCCAACTGTCAACCTTACTCTGCAAGGTCACCCTGTAATGTGGTTAGGAAGCACGGTTCCGCGCTGGCTCGTGCACCGCGTGCTCCCGGTGCTCCTCGTGGTAGTAGGGCTGTGCAGCTCCTGTGTGTCGGAGCAGCTGGCGATCGTGAGCATGTTTGTGCATCGTGGTCACGCAGGACTGGACGTGAAACCTGGGAGCAGTGGGGCACAACTTACCCTTGGGGTGCTTTATTCAGAGCCTCCGTGGCTGTGGTCTCTCTCGTTTGAACTCGGTGCTGCTCAGGACACTGGTCTGGTTTAGGGATGACCTTGCAGAGTAGGGTTGATGGTTGGACTCCATGATCCCAGGGGTCTTTTCCAACCCGAGTGATTCTGTGAAATGGGGTCGGCAGCGAGTAGTCTCCCCTCCAAGTGCTGCTTGGGAAACTGGTGGTGCTGTCAGTGTGAGCAAAGAGTTGTCACCCCGGCGTGTAGCTTACTCAGATAAGCAGATAATGGAAGGGATTTTCCACCTCTGAGCGTGGCTTTGTTCTGGAGGAGCTGAGATGCAGTGCCTTGGCTATCAGGAAAACGAGGAAAGCTCCTGTAATTGTCCTCACCGAACAGACCTGTTGGGGTGGCCTTCTGGCTGCGTCAGGGACCTGGGTCTTGTCTTGGATTCAAAACAGGGGGTGCGGGGTGTGGTGTGTTTGGATTTCTGTGTGTGTTCCTGTCTTGGAGTGTTTGCATAGCTGCTTCTCCTGAAGTGCTGGCTGAGGAGAGGGGGCTGAGGGTGGGGGACGGCTGTGTGCACCAGCAGGCTGTGCCTCTGGCGGGGCGAGTGGGGTGTGAGAGCAGGGGGTCTGTGCTGGAACTTTTCACATCTGGGGCTTTGTCCTTGGGTGAGAATCCTCCAGCCATGGTAGGGCTCCTTGCCAGCTGGGTGGATTGCGTGCGATGGAGGAGGCTTCGCTCGCTCCCTTCCCAGCTGGCCCTGCAGAGGGGACGCTGCCGCGTGGGCGATGTGACCGTCTGGCCTGGCTTTTGACTTGAGTGCATTGGGGGTTCTCTGCGCCCAGCGTCTTCGACGGCCTCTGCCCACACCTTCACCTACTTTGGGGAGCTCTGGGCTTCTGCGAGGGTTTTGTCGCCGCGTTTTGGAAGGGCTGCCTGCCGCTCGCTGCAGAGCAGAGCCTGGTCGTGGAGAAGAGCAGCCGATGTGGTTTGTTTTTGTTGTCGTTGCTGGAGAACCTGCTCGCCGGCTGCCTTTGTGTGAGCGGCTGCAGTGATGCCGTGGAGGGGTCTGGGAGGGCCTCGGTGCCGCTCGCTGTGGAAGGGGAGATGCCAGCCACTGCGTGTGGCAGCTGCTTCATGGTGCCGCATCTCCAGGAGGACCACAGTCACGCTTGGGATGTTTGTCATGGAGAACTGGCTGCTCTGCGCCAGAGCCTGTTCCTGTGCTGCTCTGCTCAGCAGTTTTGAAAGCACTTTTAATTCATCCAGTGACACTTTTAAGAGCCGAGGGCACGTGGTGAGGCTTTGAAGGAGGTGGACTGGCAAATGGATGCAGCGTCAGGAAGGGATGGCGTCATCTCCCGTGTCAGTTACAAGCGAGGGCTGTGTGGGTACAGTTAGGACGTGCTGGCCTCGCTAGATGGAGGAGTCTCCAGAGCCTCTCGGTTGTTTGGGTTTTCTCCGTGCTTGTTTTTGTTTCTTTCCGGGAGTTTTCTGTTGCCTCGCAGAAGTGCTGACCTGCCAAAGCTGCCAGGGAGGGGTTCCTGATGCATCGGTGCAGCACCCTGCACGCCTGCAGGCGGGTTTGTTCTGCAGGAGGCCACTCTTGGAAAAACATCTGCAGGCTTGATGGTTTCATCTGCTGACTGCAGTTGGCATCTGCCAGGTCCTTTGGTGGTTGGTGTTGCTTGTTGAGCTCGTGTTCATCCTGTGTTGTGTAGGAATTGCTCCCCACCGAGTTGTGTTGTCTCAGCACGAGGGTGATGGAGATGTAATTGTACTTTTTTTTAGAGACCTCTGTGTCTTGGTTCTCTTGAACGGTGGTGACCTGGGGACACTTGGGTTAATGGTTGGCCTTGGTGATCTTAATGGTCTTTTCCAACCTAAACAGTTCTGCGGTGGATTGGAGGCGCCTTTAGGGACCATGGAACCCAGCCTGTTCTGTCGTTTGGACAGAACTGGAGGAATGGACTTAGAGGAGTTTAAAGAGGTTTAATAAGAATCAGAGCAGAGTCCTTCACTTGGGAAGGAGTAGTGAGAAGCATCAACACAGGTTGGGGGATGATCTACTGGAGAGCATCTCTGTAGAGAGTGACCTTGGAGTTCTTGCAGACAAGTTCTCCATGGAACAGCAATGTGCTCTGATGGCCAAGGTCAATGGAACCCTGGAATGGATCAAGGAGAGTGGGACCAGCAGATCAAAGGAGGTTCTCCTCCCCTTCTGCTCTGCCCTAGTGAGGCCACAACTGGAATATTGTGTCCAGTTCTGGGCTCCCCAGTTCAAGGGGGACAGAGATCTGCTTGAGAGAGTTCAGTAGAGGGCCACAAGGATGATGAGGGGACTGGAGCACCTGCTTTATGAGGAAGAACTTCTTTCCTGTAAGGGTTTCCTGTAAGAGTACTGGGAACAGGCTGCTCAGGGAGGTTGTCGAGTCTCTCTGGAGACTTTCAAGACCCATCTGTTGCTGTGTGACCTGCCCTAGGTTCTATGGTCCTGCTCGAGCAGGGGGTTTGGACTCAGTGACTTCTAGAGGTCCTTTCTGATCCCTCGTGTTCTGTGTCTGTATCGTGACGTGGTAGTTAATGCAGCTCACGAACCTACTGCTGCGGTTTGTGTTGACCAGCAGTGGGAACCAGCTTGCCCGCGGCAGCAATCTTGTCTCCGGTGGAGGTGCTCTAGGCCCTTCACATTCCCCAGACCCCGGGATTGTGGCCTTGCCGAGGAGCCGGGCGGAGGCTGCCACTTCCTGACGTGTAGCTGGTGAGACTCATGCGAGAAGCTCTCGTGGCCGGCACTCCCCAGCGTTGGGTTGAGCTCAAGTCAAACCTCAGGTCACAACCGAGCGGCTCCTTCCGCAGGGTTGGGGTAGACATGTTGTCCTGCTGTAGCACAAGCGACAGTCGGCCGCGGAGGGTGGCTGCGTTATGTAATGTGGGGCTGCGCCGCGCGAAGCGAAACTGAAAGCGGGAAGCGCAGCCCATGGCTGTTGGGACTTTCTTCACAAACCTTTAGGGCCTCTTGTAGGTGCGGGAAGGCTGGCGGTGGCAGCCCTTTGAGGTCCGCACCGCACACCCGGCCTGGGAGGAAGGGGGCTGGAGGCAGGGACCGGGGCTCACAGGGCAGAAGAGAGAGGTTTTGTGTGGTGAGAGACGGGGTTAAAGACTGCCCTGGGTGGGCACGAGAAGGACCCAGCTGGGCCAGCCGATCCCAAGTGACTCAAGGCATGAGTTGCAGCCCACATGGCATTGTGCTCAGCAGTTAAACCTGGGGAAGGGGGGTGTTTGGAGTGGTGGTGTTTGTCCTCCCAAGTCACGGTGACACGTGTTGGAACCCTGCTTGCCCAGGGATGGCTGAACACCTGCTGCCCGTGGGAAGGACCTGGCCGAGTCCTCGTTTGTTTTGCCTCTGCGTGTGGCTTTTGCTTTGCCTGCTGAACTGTCTGCAGCTCAACCCACGAGTTTTCTCACTTCTCCCCTTCCGATTCTCTCCCTCATCCCACTGGAGCGGGGTGAGCAGGCGGCTGCGTGGGGCTGCGTTAAACCCCGTGGTCCTTCTTGACACCCAGCGTGGGGCTCGGGGGGCTGAGATAACAACAGATTTGACTGGAGTGTGCCAGAGCCAACTTGCTGGTGTCGATGAATCTGCCTGTTGGCCCCACTGTAAATTAGAGCCTGCTGTTCGTTAGCGGCTACTCTGCGCGCTGGCTGCTGGCTGTGCTGCTGATCATCTCCCTGCCGTGCCTGGGGACGCTCTGATAACAGCAGTGGCCATGTGCCTGGGCTGGCAAGGGGCCAGGGCATCGCTGCTCTGCTGGACAGGCTGGGATTCCACTGTGGATCCGAGTCCAAGGCGCTGTGACCAGTGGGGGAGCCCACATGGGAGCAGGACACCCCAGGGTTTCCGTGGCTGTGGATATGTCCATGCCAGAGCTCTGCAGGGATTGTTGTGGCCTGAGGCCAGCCCAGGCTGGCAAAGGTGAACCTCGGGCCCTCCATGGCTGCAGACAGGTCCGTGTGCACCTCAAAGCAGCCCGACGTACAGAGGCGACCCTGTAGCACAGATCCAGCTCCCTGGGTGCTGCCTGCAGATGAGAGCTGCTCCTTCAACACATGTCTCAGAAGAAAGCATTTTCTGCAGCCTGTTCTGCTGCAGTACAGCCCAGCCCAGGCTCTCAAAGGTCATCTGGCTGCTCTAGTGCCAGCGGGAAATCATCTGTAAGATCTGAGCCCTGGTCTGCTGTCGGGTCTCCTGGTTTCATGTGTGACCTGGGCCCTTCCCGAGCACAGGGTTCTGCAGAGCCCCACAGCTGCTGTGTTCTGGCCAGGCAAGGAAGCTCTTCCAGCACCCGAAGCTGGCCGGGGGACACGCGGCCACTGCAGGAAGCTGCCAGCCATGTGCCCCATTTAGTGAGAGCAAAACCCGTGCTGCAGCTCCCGTGTGGAACGTTGCTGTGGTGGAACCCCGAGCGCTCCCAGCTCTTGGTCTGGGGAGCAGAGCGCTCCTGTTGGAGTTAAGCGAACGGTTAACACTGGGATGCCTGCGCGGTTCCATCCTTAGTCACACCAGATATCTGACAGCTTCTTTCCAACCAGAGCAACTGGTTTGACAAATGAGCTTGGACCTATTTGACCACTTGGAAGGCTCTTCCTTAAAGACTCTTTTAACACTTTAGAGCTTGGAAAGCTGAGACTGCGCCCAGCAGGAGGCTGGAAGTGCCGCTAGTCCCCTGCTTTTGTGGGTCGGCTGCCTCCCTGCCGCAGCCGCAGCCGATGGCGGCACCATCAAGTGGGAGCATACCATGGGGGGAGGAAGTGACGGGGCTTTCTATTCCTGGCTGACCCCAGCCTCTAACGCGGAGGAGCTTTAAAGGAAATGCAGCCTTCAGCTCGGTGAATCTTTCCAAGCCCTGCCTCCCTGCATGTGGGATTTGGGGACCGAGGAATTCTCCAAACTGCTGTCCCTGTGTGCAGATGAAGCAGGGCACGGACCGACCAGCCCTGAAGCTGTGTGGAACCAGACAGCAAAACTGCCCCTCCAGGCTTCGCCCAGGCCATCCAAACACTCCCCGTCAGCAGTCACCGAGCTGGTTACTGCCCAGACCCTCACTGCTGCTGTCCTGAGGGGGGTGTGGGTTCTTTGCTGAGGAACAAGCTTAGGTTCCTTTTGGGATCAGAGACTCTCTTTCCAGGTTCTGTATTCAAAGAGGGAAATGAGTGCAAGAGTTGTTTGTTTGCTTGTGCTTTTCCTTCTCGGAGCTGTTTGGAATGGCTCTGTTGTTGTGAAGGTGGTGTAGCTCCTCACAGGTACGTGGGGTGTTGAAATGGGGTCTGGGCGTCCCTGCTCTGGTAGAGTCTGCTGTCACAGGGCAACTTCCAGCAGCGCTGGGTCAGATCTTCTGATCCGGTTTGGTGACTGTGGCTCAGGTCTGGCTGTTTTACCCCAGTGTTGTGTCACAGGCTGCACCAGCCTCTCCTCGCTGGAGCTGGCAGGGCCTAGGTCCTCAGGGCTTGCTCGAGGTGTCGTGAGGGTGCCTGCGATGCAGCAGGGAAAGGGACTTCCAGCCTGGGTTTCAAGTGTCGCGGTGAGGTGGGATCGCTGTGTTGTGGTGGCTGTCACAGGACTGAGATGTCTATCTGCTGCTGATGGAGAAAGCAAGGGGAGTCCAGTGTGCCGACGGTGGTAGAAGGGGGAACTATGGTGAGCCAGTTGGCTTGAGAAACATAAACCCCAAAGCCAGAACCCACCGAAGCACCAAGGGGCCCCACGCCAGACCCCTTCAGCATGGGCTGAGGGACACCTGCATGGGGCAGGCTGCTGCCATGGCTCTGGGTGGCATTTGTCCGGGAGCCCTGAAGGACCTGCCAGCCAGCAGAAGTGGCCTCTCCGGCAACCCAGCCGCTGTGCTGGGGCTGCCAGTCTGCCTCCCATTAAAAACATGGCTCCACGGGAGCCGGAGCGCTGGGCGATAGCGAGTCCCACTGTTGCCCTTGGCAAGGTGGCAGCAGCCAAGCTGTAAGGTCACTGAGCATGTGAGGCTCTTGGGAAAGAGCTGTCTTTGCTCCTGGGTGGGAAACACCACCCCGTCCCGTTCCTGTGAGGTTGTCGGAGAGCCTGCGGTCGGGGACATCCCGTTGACCTGAATATGTTTGAATTATTGCTGCTGTAAGGCTCTGGCTCGCGGCTTTGCCAGAGGCCATTTCAAAAGAAAGCAACCAGCAGCTCCCCCAGACTGTCATGGAACTGGGAGAGCAGCTCTTTTGTGGGCTTGAGAGCTGGCTGCAGAGCGGGGCATGAAAGGCAGGCGTTAGAGGCTCTCTTCAGGAGGGGCCATCGCCTGCCCCATTCCTCGTGGGTTGCTGCTGAAACGGGGCCAGTTCTGGATCAGCTGACAGGAGGCTATTTTGGGGCCAGGCTAGAGAGCTCCTGGAAAGCACAGTGAGCACCTACGGGGAGCCTCCACCGGGAACGAGTCAGCGTTGGGGGGCCGGGGAATGTTGTCTGCAGGTTGTGTGTGCAGCACGGAGCCGGCAGCTGGGGCTCGGGAAGATTCTGGGCTGATGAGGTGGTGAAGTCCTTAGTGCACAGCTCTCCTGTTCCACACTGCCTGCTCTTGATAAGGGTTTAATTTATTTTACCTTGCCACCAGAACGCTGTTGTCCAACATGCTTGTCTCCAGTGCTTAGCAAATTGTCCCCCAACAGACTCAGCAGCGGAGGGGAAGAGCCTCAGCAAAGAGAAGGTGATGTGTGCTGCTGTCTGCAGCTGCCCGACGTGAGGGTGTGTGCAGAGCTGGGGGCTGCTCTCCTCTCGTGTGGCACAAGGGACAGGACCAGAGGAAAGGGCCTCAGGTTGCCCCAGGGGAAGTTTAGGTTGGCCATGAGGGAGAACTTCTTCCTGGAAAGCAACCTCAGGCCCAGGGAGGGTTTGAATCGCCATCCCTGGCCGTGTTTCAGTTGTGTAGATCTGGAGATTGGGGACAGGGTTTGGGGATGGGACGGGACAGTGGGGTTGGTGGTTGGACTTCATGGGCTTTAACATCTGTCCCAACCTAAATCATTGTGTGATCCTATGTTGTTAGACCCCAGTGACACACAGTGGGGGTTGTAGCGATGTCTTCGGGCACGTGGGTTTTCCTCAGTGTTGGAACAGTCACGTATTCAAGTTCCAGAGACATCCAGGTAATTAGATCCTCGTTGAAAAGGTGGGCTGCTCCATCAGACGTGTTACCATCAGGAGCTCTCCTGACCAGACAGGTGTTAGCAAACCCAAGTGCAGCGCTGAAGGAGACTTGGACCTGGGCGATGCTTTAGCCACCCCCCCAGTTCATGTTCTAAGGACGGGCTTCAGTGCTCACGTTTCTGATGGCTTCCGCACGGTTCTGTTGGCTGCTGCTTTGCTGGCAGAGCCTCCAGGTGCTTCAGTGCTCCTGGCATTGAAGAGCCATTAAACCTGGGGCTTTTCCGAGGTGGGAAGTTGGCCGGTGGGAGCGAGCCGGCAGGGAGCCGTTGCAGTGGTGAGCGCTGGGAATCCTTCGTGCGCTTCGTCCCTCAGCGTTTTCCCTGAGGTTTTTCTGAGCGGGAGGAGTCGTCCTGTGAGTCCTGCAAACTACTAATGGCTCCGGCTGGCTCGGAGAGAAGTTAGAATGAATGCAAACCGGCTGGCGACCAGATGGGGCTGTTACAGTGAGAATTATTAACTCGCCCAGCCTGTGCAGTGAGGAGCTTGTGTGGCTGTGAACGAGACCAGGCTGCGAGCAGCTCGTGGTCCCGTCCCGCTGCACCGTGCTGCAGGTCTGCTGCTCTCCGTGGAGCTCAGTCAAGATGCAGTTTCAGATCCCTTCGACAGAAACACTGCTTTGTGTCCTGATTGTAGGATTTGGTGATCTAGGGGGATCCTGCTGTGGACTGGGTGATCTCTCGAGGTCCCTTCCAATGCCTTGTGTCCTGTGATTCTGAGTTAGTCGGGTCTCTGGCTGCACTGGTGTTACTGGTGGCTCAGTGAAGACCAGAGCTCCTCAGTGGACACACACAGTACCTTTTGCAGATGGGGATGTTTTATTTACTTTAGGTTTTTTCTTGTTAATCCTTCTGGTAGCTCTCGACGTAAAAATAGTTCATGTGAATAAATAAAAGTGCAGGGAAACGTGAGCAGTTGTACCTGAACGTGCAGAGGGGACTGGACTCGATGATCTTTCGAGGTCCCTCCCCATCCCTGATGTTCTGTGACTGCTGCTCGTACAGATGCGGCCGACTCAGACCTCCTTGCTGCTGCCGAGTCCAGCCCCATTTGAAGTCTACCTAGCGTGTGGTGGTTTTCATCCTCGTGCTCCTGCTGAGGTGGACAAGTGGGAACTGAGATGAGCTGCCTCTCCTTCCGTGTGCTCCTGAAGGCTAGACAGAAACATGTCCAGTGAACCCCTTCGGCAGGTCTGGGAGAGCTCGGCAGTGGGTGCTCACTGCCGTGGGGGGTGTTTCTCATCCGGACTGGCCTGGGAAAAGCCCCTGGTCAGGAGGTACGAGCTGGTATTTTAGAATCAACACAAAATCTAACAAGTTGGGGAGCAGCAGAGAGGAAAGGTGGTTAGAGAAGGCAGCAAGAGGAAAGGGGAGAAGGGAACAGCGGGGAGAGCCACACCAAGAGCTTGGGGTGATCTGTGTTGTGCCGGAGCGCAGGGAGTTCCCGGTGTGGAAGAGCAGCCTTGAACTTTTCCAAAACCACGGCGATGGTTAATTCAGCAAGTGAGAGCTACACGGAGCCCTCAGACGAAGCCTTTTTGCATATCCAGCTTCCTCTGTCTGTTCTTTATGCAGAAATGCAAACAGCAGGTAACCAGGCAGCCGCCTCTGTGTAGGCTCTGCCGCTCGCTCGTTGCTCACCGGTGACCCGGTCACTGCGGGGTCACCTTGCAGGCTTCCACACAGCACCCATGTCAGCTCCCTCCTCTTCTGCTGAGCTTGAGCTGACACCTCTCTGCTCCCTGGACTTGTGGATTTAGGATCTGGTTTTGTGAACTGGGGCACGTTGTGCCATCCAGCTCAACAGCTTCCCCTTGCCCTGACGACATCTTCATTGCACCTTTGTCTCCTGACCTGTAACCCTTTGCTAGAACAGATTCCAGCTTTCTGAAGGTTAGGTTGGCCCTGAGGAGAACCTTCATCCTGGAAAGGGCCTTCAGCCCTTGGCACAGGCTGCCCGGGGAGGGGGTTGAATGGCCACCTCTGGCTGTGTGTCACAGTCGGGGAGATCTGGAGCTCAGGGGCAGGGTTTAGCGGTGGGTTGGGACAGCTGGCTTCAGGGTTGGACTTGGTGAACTTGAAGGGCTTTTCCAGCCTCAACCATTCTGTGATTCTCTGGGTCTGGATCCTTCACTGAACAGGCAGTTCTGGCTTTGCAGTGCTTGCTGATGCACTTTGGCCAGTGGAGATGACTGTTCCCACCAGAGTGATGCTGGTTTCTGTTCCATCGCCATCCAGCAATTACTGAAACCCCAGGCAAGGGTATTTTAAACTTTTCAGAGTGAAACTGGTATTTAATTAGGTGGGAAAGCCCATCTGAAAGGGCAGCGTGTGATACTTGGAGCAGGAGTAACGCGCCACCGTCTCAGTCTCGGCGCAGACGCCAGGCAAACGTTTTGAGTCACGGGTCTGGAGTCCGTTGCTCAGTCCCTGCCTGTGGGACAAGATTAGAGAGGCTTGCTAGGAGAGATGGTTTGGAGCGAGGGCTTCTTCTTCCACAAACCACCCTTCTGTAACTGCCCCCGGGAAGCCCCAGGAGCCCCAGGCAGGTGTCCCGGTCTGCTGCTTATCGCTGCTGCTCCACGCCGGGCTCTGGCGCTGATCTCGGCTCAGGGATTAGTGCTGCTGCCCGACAGTCACCCAGACCAGCACCTGCTGCCTGAGGAATGGGTAACAGAATAAGGAGCAAACACCTTCTCACTATCCCTTTACATCTGCCAAGCCTTTTGGGCTTATTAGCAGAATATCAGGGCGTTGGTGGCACCGGTTTATTTTAATCAGCAGTTTCCATGCGGTGGCTTTTGGTTCAGCAGGGATGAGGCTGTGGGTTGCTGCAGCCTGTGCTGTCGGATTTTACCGTAGTAGAAGGGAGAAGGAGCAGCTTGGAAACCCCGTGAACTCACTGTTTGGGTGGGACAGAGGCTCCCCATATGGGTTAGGGTGAAGCTCTTCCCACAGGTCACGTAGCCCGGGTCCCTAGGATACAGCTCTTGCCTGTCCTGACCCCCGAGACAGTTGGGCTAGTGGTCAGACTCGATAAGCTTTCCGAGCCAGAAGGGTTCTGAGGTTCCGTGCTTTGTACCGGTGTGGCTCAGGGAGCGCTGGGCCTGCTGGCCGGAGTTTCTAACGGGAGAGCTGCCCCAGCAGCTCCTGCTGGTGTCTCAGGGCTTGTCCTTCATGCGATGCAGAAGGGGTTTGATTTCGCACTGAGCTTTCTTCAGTCCTCTTTTGTGGCAGAAGAGGCTGTAGCAGCCGTCCGCGGTGAGTATTTTTATCGCTGCCTGCTCTTCCTTCCCCCCTGATCAGAAAACGGAGCTCTTTTCTGGATCCGTGGGTCCCCTCTCACCAGTTATCAGTGGTCAGACAACAAGTAAACAAGTTACTGTACGCGGGCCGGCTGCCAGCTGGCCCGGGGCTGCCCTGCAGCTTGTGACTGCACGCAGCCTCGCAAGAATGTCCTTCTGACTTGGTCATTTCCTTTCCTTTCACATACAGAGAAGAAACCTCGGCCCTCCCCCCCTCCAATTCAGTAGCTTTCCTGCCCTAAATACCAAAATTAGGGAGAAGTCGTGAAGCTCCTCAGCTCTTGGGGCTTGTGTGTTACGGAAGCAGCTCCTGAGCTTAAAGCCCTCACAAAATGGTTGTGCAAGTGCTGGGCTGAGGTGGCTGGGCCTGAAGTTCTGCTTTCTCGAGCTGTGGAGCAGTTTGGTGCTCGTTTTCTCTCTCTGGTGGAGGCTTTTGCTGCTGGTGGGAGCTGTGCCTGTCCCAGAGGGAAGGCTTTGGGATGCCAGCCCTCTGATGCCAGCGCCCAGCTCCTCGGCCAACACCTGACACCCACTTGTCTGGATCTGAAGGCGAAGTCTGCTCTGCCAGTCCTTGTCCTCTTTGTGTTCTGCTCGACGAGGCGAGTTCTACGACTCGAGAGGTTCGGTGAGACTCTGGGCGCCAGGACACGGCTGTCCAGTGTAACCTGGCAGTCCCGTGGCTCCATTTCTTGCGGCGTTTGGGTGACCTCGTGTGCATCATGTGAAGCAGAGACGTGTGTGCTGCGAGCTGGAGAGCTGTTGGCCTCCGCGAGCGCCTGTAACCGATCTTTCTGCTGCAGATCTGCCAGGAAACGCGCTTCCTCTGCCGGGTCCCTTTCCTTCCCCCCTCGGCTAGCGCGCGCCACAGCCGAGCTCTGCGCTGGGGCAGCGTCGCGCGTGGACGGGGCTCCTGGCTGTGGCGCCGCTCGCGGAGCGGAGCAGGGCTCCTTTCATGGGCTCCGCCACTGACGAGTTCTTGGCTCTGGGGTGGCACCCCTTCGCCTCACGTTACGTAGGCAGAGGAGTTGTGGCTGTTGGGATGTTAAATCTTCTACAGGAAACTTCACACTTCACTGTTTCTTAAACAGAGTCTTAGATACAATCTCTGGTCTTGGCCTCGAGTTGAGGCCAAAACAAGCTTGGAGGGTGCCGTGGCAATGCAGCTGAAGCAGCAGCACAGGTACCCCTGTGGCTCTTCCACCGCAGAGCCCCGTCTCCAGCTGAATGTGCCCTCCCGTGTGGGGTGTGCAGGTGTGCGCCTGCCCCAGCCAGAGCTGACCTCCTCCAGGCGATGCTGCTCTGTGGTAGCAGCTGCACTCGTGGCAGCTCCTGGGCTGCATTTCCTCCTCGGGGGTGAAATGCTGGTTGTTAACAAGGGAGTGAGTTTTCCGAGTTCCTTGCAAGGCTTCAGAAGGTCTAAGGAAGAGCCTCTGCGCTCTGTGTCTTGGGAAATCAAAGCAGCGGATGCGTTGAGAAGGGTGAAGATTGATTATAGGAGCCGCCTTGTCTTCCAGTTCCCTCCAGTAAATGCGAACTCAAATTCTTGTGTTGTGTGAGAAGGGGCTGAGGAAGCTCTTCTTTGAACTCTGGAGTGAAAACTTTCTTTTCATGTTATCAGCACTGAATGTAAAGGCTGGTTTTGGGAGCAATTACACTTGGTAAAGCTGGGGCCCGAGGATTCTGAGTGCTTTTCTTCATTATCAATTTTCCACTTCAGCACTTTAAAACAATCTCAGGCCATTTCCCGTCTCCACGATCGAGTTAAGATCTCTGAGCGGTTCCTCTGGTCCTTTCCAGGCTCCCGTTTGTTTGGATGACAGTCCCTGCACCAGTTACGCAGCTCTGGGTTGTTTGCTTGGTGCCTTCATTAAGAAACGTTGCACAGAAAAAGCTGGTCTGGAAGGAACAACTTCCCTTGTCCCTGCCTTTCCAGTGCTCTCCAGTGACTCTTGGCTGCGGGGAAGAAGCCGGCTGGGCTTATTTTGGTGTCTCCTTACTGGTTTGTTGGTTGTCTCCAGAGGTGTTGGGGGAGGAAAGCTGCACGCACATCCGGGGATGTAGCTCAGGCTGTCGTAGCCACTCTGCCAGGCTCTGCTTCGTCGTCTCTGTAGGGCTTCACGTGACTCAACGCGTTAGAATCCCGTAATACGGGGGTTTGGGAGACGCCTGCCGCTCGACGCAGGGCGTGTGCCCACACACGTGTGCTCCCCTGCACTGGTGATGCGCGCTGCCCCTCTGGGCCCGGGCTTTCTTCATGCTCATCCCACAGCAGTGAGCTGTGGGATTCATTTCCTCCTCCATCAAGGTCCTTGAAGTATTTCCCGTTGTTCCTGGGAGCTCCCAGCACCCTGCTGCGAGGCCTAGGAGATGCTGCAGGCACCCCAGCGGACCTGCTGCTTTGACCCTGCGGCGCAGGCGCTGCCCAGCCCAGCGCCGGTGCTCTGAGAGAGGAGACATTCTCACACTTGTGAGCCCGCAGGTGGGGCTGAAGGAGCTGTGCCAGGCGCTGCGAGGCTTGCCATGAGAATACAGGGGAACACTTGCTGCTGTCTCCTTGACACAGGCAGTCTGCTTATCTCTGGCTCCTGGACCCGCTCAGCCTTCCATGAGGAAGAGGTGAAAAGCTACAGACCTTTGGCTCTGTTTGCCGCTTCCTTACCGGCTGTAGCAGTGGGAAAATGGTTGGAGCTGTGGCCGTTCCAAGCCTTCTGCAGCACCGCAGCTTCCAGTGGCACGCAAGGAACATCAGCGATGGCGGGTGGCATGTTGGTTGTTCCAGTGCTACCAGTTAAGGCAGTTCCTTGGTTTCTCTCACGGTATTTGCTTTGTTGCTTTAGGGAGTCACAGAATCGTAGACTGGTTCGGGACTGGAAAAGACCTTTAAGCTCTTTGAGCCCAACCATGAACCTGGCTGTCCCAGGGCTGCTGCCAAACCACAGCCCTAAGCTCTAGATCACCGTGACTTTGAAACGTGTCCAGGGATGGCGGTTCCTCACCGTCTCCAGCTTTAGAAGCCTCCGGGAAGTGACAGCAGGTCAAACACGGAGACCCTGTTCTTACGTTTGAACACCAGAATAGGGGTGGACAGGTCTGTTGCAGGTAGGAAGCCGCAGAGATGCTCAGAGATGCTCAGGTGCTCAGCAGCAGAGACAAGAAAACGCGAAGGTTAAGAATTCCTTCGCATGAATTGATGTTCGGCCCCGGTTAGTCTCATCTAAATTTAGGCGTGCCGAGGGCTCCGTTTTTAGAGCACAATTATCCCGAGCTCAGAGCTCTGCAGTGACGGGGCACAAACGGGCCTCAATCGCTCGTTGCTGCTGAGGGTGTCTCTGCTGAGCAGGTAGGTGCCGGCCGCTCCTGCGAGCTAGTGCCTCCTCCGGCTTCGGGAGCAGCTGCTGACACAAAGGGTTAAGCGAGCGCCGGCGCTGGGCTTGTGCCTGAGAGCAAACTGCTTTGTTTGTCAGTCTGACCTTTGTTTGATGTTCCTCAGGTTAGAAACGTCTGAGTGACACAAGAGCAGCCCTGGCTCGGGCCTCTCTTCGCAGGCTGGGTGTTCTAACAGGCTTCAGCGCCCGCTGCAAGTAGCAGGAGTCTGTGATCATGCAGGGAGCGAGCTCATCCTACAACTACATCCCCTGGTCACTGACTGGTTTCAGACCAAAAGAGGGGAGATGTAATCGAAGTCTTGGGAAAAAATCCCTCCCTGTGTGGGTGCTGAGGCCCTGGAACAGGCTGCCCAGGGAGGCTGTGGCTGCTCCATCCCTGGCAGTGTCCGGGGCAGGTTGGATGGGACTGTGGGCAGCCTGCTCTGGTGAGAGGCCTTGCTGCCCTGTGGCAGAGGGTGAGCTCTGAGGTCCCTTCCAACCCAACCCAGTCTGGGATTCTGCTTGTTACCAGGGGCTGAGCTGAGATCACAGTGCTCTGCAGGAGCCCACCTGATGCCAGCTGCCCTTGAGGTGTGGAGCTCTGCTTTCACTGACGGCGCTGGGAGCTGTTGTGCTGCCTGAGGCTCAGCCTCGGCAGGACTTACTGCTGAAAAAGCTGATTATGGAGGCAGGACTTAGGAAAATGAAAGTCACTGCGCAGTGGGATTTTCTCAATGACTGATTGAAATGGGTCTTTCTTCCCCCCTCCCTTTATGTAAATATTTCCCAGAGGTAGCATTGATGGATGGATGGTTCATCTGACAGGTAGCAGCAATGGTTGAAGCAACTGGCAGACAAACCTTCGGGTTCTCCCTCCCTATCCTAGGATCATCAAATCCTCATGGCTGGAAAGGACCTTCAGGATCATCAGGTCCAGCATCTCCCTAGACCTCATAGAATCATGATGGCTTTGCCCGGTTTTCATCTCTGCGGTGTTCTCTTTGGGTTCTTACAGCACCCCTGTGCTCACAGACCCTCCCGAGCTGCATCTCTTTGGGTTGCCCTCTGGAGAGCTGCATCTCCTGGTACCGAGCCCCCGCCTGGGAGTCCCGCCGCGGGCAGAGCAGCCCGTGGCCCACAGGGTGCCCTTGGAGAGAAGAGCTGCTGTCAGAGACTGGCGAGCGCAGGCTCCGGGTCTGCGGCCGATCACCTTCGTGATAGTTCTGCGGGAGAGGTAAACAGGCTGCTGATGGAGTTTGCAGCTGGGCTTTGGGCTGGGAGGGGCTCCCAGCGCTGCGCAGGAAGAGAAAATACACAAAGCGGCAGAGATGAACAATGTGGCCAGGAAACGGCGCGAGGTTCGGCGAGGAAGGGACGGCGCTTCCTTCTGGTGCTGGGAGGGGGAGAGGAAGAGTCGGAGGAGAGTGGGTAAAGCTGTATGAGAAACCCAGGAGAGAGACAGGAGGGAAGGCCCGGAGCGCTCGTGACGCGCAGGCAGGAGCCGGCAGCGAGAGGGCTCTGATGAAACAGCCTGGTAGCCTTGAGTGTGTGACGGGGATGCCAGGCGGCAGTCCAAGGAGATAGCCGCCGACTGCGTCGGCACGTTGGAGCCCCAGTGCCAGCAGCGATGGCTTCGCTGTGTTGACAGAAGGAATTGTGGCGCTTTGTGGGCCGCGTCAGTAAAGCTGACGTGCAGGCGCCGCTAGAGTTGTGTGCGGTACCTCTGCCGGTCCTAGAGGTCTGTGCCGTGGCCTTCTGAAAGCACGCCGCCGGTGCCGCGGGCTGCTTCGTGTCCACGGACGGGCCCGTGGCCGCCGTTCGCCCTGCTCCCCGCGGCGGGCAGCGCGTGGGCGCCGTGTCAGGCGTGTCGCAGGCCAGCCCTGTGAAACCAGTCGCTGCTTAAAGGAAGACTTCGGAGACGGCTGTCCTCGGGGCGAAGCCCCGCGCGTCCACCACCGTCTCTGCAGATGAAGGATGGGACGTACCAAACCCAGCGGTAAAACATGAAAGCAGAACTCCCGGGGCTCAGGGGGAGGTCTTGCCCTTTCCCGGGGGATCTCGGCACAGTGCCGTCACGGTCAGCGGCTTCCTGAGTCACCAGCAGTTCTGAATTCGGCAAGAATGTCTCTTCTCTGTGTAATGTGCTAAAACCAGAAGAATCCTTTCCCTTTCAAGTGAAGCTGCTGCTCATGACTAAGCAGGGAACGGAATCCACGCGCAGCGGGGTAACACCTTGCTCAACTCTTTGTACTAAGTTGGCTCTGAACCTCAGCTCTGGCTTTTAGCCTCCAAAAGAACATCTTGCTGTCATCCTCCGCTGTGACTAAGATCTCAGAATCACCAGAAGTGTTTTTGTCTTCCAGCAGAGTACCCCAGACGCGGTGTTGTTATTGGGTTTTGTTTGTTTTTCGTGCTTTGGGAAGTTGTTATGAAAGCTGGTTCCCTCCGTGCTACACTGTTGTAACGAAGCCCAGTCCCTTCGCTCCGCACTTCCCTTATTAGAGACAGCGCGAGCTCTTCCTCTGCTGCGCAGCACTTCCCTCCAAACAAGTGGAGTTCGCACTGGATTTCCCGAGGGGGGGATCAAAACCAACTGAAAACAGACCTGCTCTGCAGAATAGGGGTAGGACGGCGTGGAAAGCACCGAGTTCTGGGCCCTGCAGCTCCAGAAGGACACAGAGCTGCTGGAGAGAGCCCAGGGCAGAGCCACAGAGGTGATGGAGGGGAGCATCTCCCTGCTGAGGAGAGGCTGAGGCAGCTGGGGCTCTGGAGCTGGGAAAAAGGAGCCTGAGGGGGGACCCCATGGGTGTTGATCAAGATGTGAAGGGTGGGTGTGAGGAGGATGGAGCCAGGCTCTGCTTATCCCAGTGATGGGACAAGGGACAGCGGGTGTGAGCTGGAGCAGAGGAGGTTCCACATCAGTGTGAGAAGGACCTTGTTCCTGAGGAGGGTGCCAGAGCCCTGGCAGGGGCTGCCCAGGGGGGTTGTGGAATCTCCTTCTCTGGAGCAGTTCCTGTGCGACTGGATCTAGAGGATCCTGCTGTGTTGGGGGGATTGGGTTGGAAGATCTTTTGAGGTCCCTTCCAACCCCTGATGTTCTGGGATTCTGTGAGTCAGACGAACATGTTGGAAAGCAGAGAGCTCAGCCGTCACTAAAAGTTGCTGCATCACAGTCTCGTTTCTGATCACATCCCTGTGGAGCACACCGACGGCTCTAAAGCAGGCGCCGATGCGATGGATGGGGCTCGCTTACCCTCTAGAACTCCACACTCCGTGGTTAAAGAGCAGTTGGGTTGTTTTCTCATTAGTTTCAGTTTTAGGCTGAGATGGGCCGAGGTGAATTAGCAGCACTGCAGATGGACGAGCTGAGACTCCCAGCCTCTGTTCCTGCTGGGTCTGCTCCATCACTGAGTGACAGAGGTGTTTGTGTTTGTTCTGGAGGGGAGAAGGGTGGCTTCTCCATCCCACCCTGGTAGGGCAGGAGGGTGTCTCGGAAGCTCATGCTGTGTGTTACAGATGTTGGGTACCACACGAGAGCTGTTTCCAGTCGAAGGTAGTTCTGGGGCTTTGAGCTGCCTGTGCCAAGAGCAGATGTCATTTAAGGAGAGTCTTTTTCTTGCTTAAGCATCTTGTTTAATCTCTGCTTTGGCCCCTTTTCTTTTTGGTTCACTGGTGTTTTTTTGAGCTTCTGGACTCCTGTTCAAAGTTTAAAGAACAATAACTAGTCAGATGTAAAATAATGTCAATTGAACCAACCTATGACTCAACAGTCAACCAAGTCATCTTGGAGCCGCGTCAAGTGGACCGAGGCCAAAACCTAAACTTGGCCCGGGGCCCCATCCCTCTTCTCCACAGATTTCCACCCAGGCAGAGCCCAGAGCACAACACGTTGGTTAACAGGCGTAATAAAGCCCTCTGCATGCAAACGTGCTCTCTCCATTGACAGAACAAGTGCGAAAGCCTGTGCCAGGGGCAGAGCCGCGTTGTGCAAGGCTTCGCGCGGCCCGGCGAGGAGTCTCCCGTCCTGGCTGCTCGGCTCAGTTCCTCTTCTGAAACGGAGCTTCCTTGAGGATCTGTAGAAAGGATTGAGGGGGAATCAGTCCTTTCTGCTTCTCCTGCTCTGTTTCCACCTTTCCCTCCTCCTCAGGCTTGGGGTTCTATTTCTGCTTCAACCGTGTCTTCATCGAGCTGCAGCTCTTTGCTGGCAGAGCAGCAGGCGGCTCTGCACGGGCTGCGTGAGTTGGGGCTGTGGGCTCGCAGGGGGAGGGTCCGAGGTGCTGCTGGAGGGGTGCACGGGTGCCCTGACATTTTGTTTTCCTTAACTTTTTAAATAGCAGGAGCGCAGCTCCTAATTGCCAGGCTGAGTGTATTTATAGCTGATGACTCAACGCGGCTGTGCGAGCATTCTCCTGCAGCTTGCAGCGTCTCTCTCCTGCCACTGTTGCAGCTTAGTTTAATCTCTCGCTGCCTTTCTGGCGGTGCCGTCACCGCTGTGCCGCACACGCTGCGGTCGGCTCTCCCGGGGTCGGCTCTCCCGGGGTCGGCTCTCCCGGGGTCGCCCGCCTGCCTTCCCGGCAGCGGCACGGGCACTCGCCGTCAGCGGAGCAGCGTGCGCCGCGCATGCTGAGGCTGCTAATGGAACACATCCTCGTGGAGGCTGCTTGGAGCTCAGCTCCTCTGGTAGCTCGTTAATAAGGTGCTGCAGTAAGGGCTAAAACTGCCCGATGTAGGCCGGCTGTGTGGGGACAGTCGGAGCTGCTGGCACTGAGCTGAGCTGCCGCGGCTGTTCCGTAACCAGAGTTTGTGGGTGCAGGAGCTGAATTCTCCCTGCTGGCAAACTGGTGAGTGTGTTAAAGGGCCTCTGGTGAGAGAAGTGTTGGTGGGTATGTTGGCACTTGCTTTGCTTGCAGTGTTGAGAAAACTCAGAGACTGCTTCCAGGGCAGAGTCACGGAGTCAGAGAACATTAGGGGTTGGAAGGGACCTCCAAAGATCATCCAGTCCAGTCCCCCTGCCACAGCAGGATCCCTTAGATCCCACAGGAACATGTCCAGGAGGGTTTGAAATGGCTCCAGAGAAGGAGACTCCACAACCCCCCTGGGCAGCCCCTGCCAGGGCTCTGGCACCCTCCCCGGGAAGAAGGTCCTTCTCACACTGATGGGGAACCTCCTCTGCTCCAGCTCACACCCACTGCCCCTTGTCCTGTCACTGGGTGCCCCTGAGCAGAGCCTGGCTCCATCCTCCTGACACCCACCCTTCACATCTTGATCAACATCCACGGGGTCACCCCTCAGGCTCTTTTTTTCCCAGCTCCCTCAGCCTCTCCTCAGCAGGGAGATGCTCCCCTCCCTTCATCATCCCTGTGGCTCTGTGCTGGCCTCTCTCCAGCAGCTCTGTGTCCTTTTGGAACTGAGGGACCACAGCTGGACGCAAGATCACAGAGCCACAGAACATCAGGGATTGGAAGGGACCTCAAAAGACAGTCTGGTCCAGTCCCCCTGCCACAGTAGAATCACCTAGACCAAGTCGCACAGGATCGTATCCAGGTGGGTTTTAAACATCCCCATAGACCTCCTGTGTTCCAGCTCACATCCCATGCCCCTTGTCCTATCACTAGATGACAATGAGCAGAACCTCTCTTGATCTGCCAACCATCCTTCTTCTAAGTCATGCAGGTAGGACCAGCCTGTGTAGCCGCTGCCAGCTGCATTCACTGTGCTCGGAGACTGCAGGGCCTGGGGTCTGTGTCTTAAAGCAAAGACAACAGCCATTCCAGATCTACTTCTGATGAGATTTTTTGAGCTGTCTGCTACTCAGCTCGTCTTGGTGAAGGTTTGAGGTCTGGAGGTGCTGCCAGCTGCCCTACACCTTTCTCCCCTGTCCGCTTACGGAGGCAGGATGCACACTGAGAAGGGAAAAGAGCCCTTTGGAGAGATCGGCGCAGGCTGGTGCCCGGAGGAGCCGAGTGGAGGCTGCCCTTGAAGGTAGAGGCGTTGTTGGCTGCCTGACCGGAGCGCCGTAACGAATGTGGAAGTCTAGGACACATAATTTAATTACCGTACTCTGGCCGTAAGTACTTGAGGGCCCGAGCGCACGCGGAGCCCCCAGAGCTCTTGCTAAGGTTGCAGCTGCAACATCAATTACCATTTATCCATTCCAAGAAAGCTTCGCCCGTGCCCTTGAAGCCTTGACGTCCTGGAGACCATCCAAAGGGAGAGAGAGAAAAGGAGTCGCGTCGCTCCCGCGCGCCGGTGGTGCTGGGAGCTCTAAAATGGGAGCGGACGCCATTTCGGAGCGGGAGAAGGAAGGGGCTGCCGGCGGCTCCTCCGGTCTCCTCTCGCGGTGGGACCAACGCCGGGAGCGCGTGGTGCCCATGGGGGACCCGCGCCGGCCGGTGAGGCTGGTTCCCTTCCGCGTGCGCGGCGGCGGGAGCCTCTCCAGCGCGCCGTGCTGTTGGCGTGCTGCTGGCGTTTGCTTGTGCTCGCGGGGTTTGTTTTTGTTTAGCTGAGCGCAGTTTATGGGAAGCAGCAGCACCGCGAGCCTCCAGCGTCTCGTGCGAGCGAGGCGCGAGCACCCTCAGAAGCCTCTTGAGAACAGCCCTGTTGTCGCTGAAGCTCCACCAAACCCTCACGGCTGCTCTGGAGCTCCTCGGGAGCGGCAGGCGGTGGCAGCTCGGCGTGGCGGGTACACCCCAGTGTCGGGGGCGGGTGTGTGTCCCTGCTGTGACGCCCACGCTGCGGTTTCTGATGCTCTCGTGAGCTTCCAGAGAGCGCTTGGGGGTGCAGGCGTGGGCTTGGGGTGGCTGAGGAGGAGGCAGGACTTGGTGCATTCAGAGCTGGTGGGTTCTGTGTGTTCTAGTTAAATATTGTGTCTCCAGATTGAATCCCAGACTGGGTTGGGATGGGAGGGAGCTCAGAGCTGCAACCTCCTGCCATGGACAGCGACACCTCCCAGCAGACCAGGTTGCCTAGAGCCCCATCCAAGCTGGCCTCAGACACTGCCAGGGATGGAGCAGCCACAGCCTCCCTGGGCAGCCTGTTCCAGCGCCTCAGCCTCCTCACAGGGATGGATTTCTGCCTCAGATCTGACCTAACTCTGCCTGCTTTCAGTTTCAGACCATCCTCCCTTGTCCTGTCACAGCAGCCCCTGCTGAAAAGCCCTCCCCATCTTTCTTATCAGCCCCTTTAAGCTCTGAAAGGCTGCACTAAGGTCTCCCTGGAGCTTCTCCAGCTGCACATCAATAACCCCCTCAGCTTGTCTTTGGAGAATAGGGGCTCCAGCCCTCGGAACATTCTCTTGGTCTCCTCTGGACCCTCTCCAACAGGTCCATGTCCTTCTTAAGTTGTGTCCTTCTTATACTTAAGAGAGAACAGAGCTTAGGTGTGCAGCCCAGGTGATTCTTAAGACCTCTGGGCTGTTCAGGGGTCAAAACCTGGCCAGCTCCAAGGCGTGCTGGGTTCTGTCCCACACTGCATCGAGGAAAGGGGGTCGGTCCGTCGCCGCTTGCTGTTCACCAGCAGGGCTTCTGCGCTGGGGGCCTGTGAAGCCTTTTCTGGCCGCAAGCTTAGTTCTGGATCCGGTCCAGATGCTCCACTCAGAGCCCTCGTAGTGATGTCCTGAGCAGTTAGACACGTGAGGACGTTTGCAGTGCTTGAGGTGAGTCCCGCAGCCGCTCTGCTGGGATCACAGGGCTGCCAGAAGGCGGCTGGTGTGCAGGTGGACGGGTGAGTTGTGAGACTTCGCTCGTCTCTGGTGGTTGTGTGTGAACTGGGATCACGAATCCCAGAACGTTAGGGGCTGGAAGGGACCTTGAAAGATCCTTCAGTCCCGTCCCCCTGCCGCAGCAGGATCCCCTGGATCCAGTCGCACATGGCCAGGAGGGTTTGAAACGGCTCCAGAGAAGGAGACTCCACTGGAAATGAAGCAGGTTTGACCCTGGTCCTTCTGAGTGACCTGTTCCTCACAGTGGTGTTCTGTTGGTGCACGTAACCAGCCCGTTAGTCAGTGCCCAGACCAGGGTTCCCAGCTTATGGGGTCACAATAGGGCATTTCTCTGAGTGTGTGGTAAGGGCAGGGGTGTTAATGACCTCAGCCTGCAGAGGGGCTGTGAAGCAGCAGTGCTGGTGCTTCACTTGAATCCCAGCGTCTGCAGGAGGGCATCGCTGGGGACATGGGTCTAACGGGGATGGAGCTGCTGGAGCAGGGCCTGCTCTGCTCCCAGTGCAGGACAGGAAGGAAGGCTGACGCCAAACCTGCCTGCCCTGAGGTGGTCTGGAGGGTTTGTGGGCGCTCCCTGGGCTCAGCAGGGCACCCTGGACTTTGGATGCTGGGTGCCCGCTGACGCTAGTCGCGTGGCTCGCGGGCTCCGTGTGTGCAGCTTCTCTAAACCGAGGCGAGCACGTGAGAGGAGTCCGGCGAGCCCGCGGTGACCAGCTTCTCGCAAAGGGCAGCTCTGAAATGACTTTCCATTGGCAAATTAATTCTAATCCTGTAATGCAAAGTGCAGTGTCAACAGCCTGGTGCCTCCGTTTTAGCCCTGCTTGAGCTGAGCTGTTTGCCTGCATGAGAGGGTCTGAAGCCCCATCAGGAGTTTCTCTGGCTAATGAAGGAATCAGCAAGCAATTCAGAAAATGTAATGGGCTGGCCAGGCAGCCCAGTGTTTACATTGTTCTCATGGCTGGGAGATAAGGACAACGATGGCAGTGACACTGGAAATGGGCTCGTTGCTGTTAACCTGCTGATGCCTCTTGCGCCGATCACCGACTCTGTGCGCGAAGATGCCGGTGGGATGCTCCGGTGATTTGCAGGACCTGGGTTATGTGGTGCAGAGTGGATGCAGCTTGTGTTTGTTAGAAGTGGGAGCAAAACAGAGCCTTTCTCATAGAATCATAGAACCATTGAGGTGGAAAAGACCCCTGGGATCATCGAGTCCAGTCATCAACCCCACTCTGCAAGGTCACCCCTAGACCAGATCCCCCAACACCACATCTCAGCGACTTTTAAACTCATCCAGGGGTGGGGACTCAACCACCACCCTGGGCAGCCCATCCCAGGGCCTGACCACTCTCTCCAGGAAGAATCTCTTCCTGATGGCCAGGCTGACCCTCCCCTGTTGGAGCTGGAAGCCCTTCCCTCTGCCCCTGTCACTACTGACCTGTGAGCAGAGCCCAGCAGCAGCATCTCTGCAGGGTCCTTCCAGAGAGCTGTGGAGAGCGATGAGGTCTCCCCTCAGCCTCCTCTTCCTCAGACTAAAAAGCCCCAACTCTCTCCATCTCTCCCCATCACATTGATTCTCTAGGCCCTTTCCAGCTTTGTTGCAGTTGATTTTTGAGCTGTTTCTCCCCACCACAGACACAGTGGATTCATTTCTTCCCCTCAAGTTGGCTTTTGTACGTGAACAGCAGTTTATTGCAGGTTTTTAGGAGCCAGACACAAGTGTTCTGTCTCTGCCATGTCTATGAGCACCAGGGAGCACCTGGTTTGGCTGAGGAAGCCCAGGTAGTGTGCACTTCCCCCCAGCCTTTCCTTGGGGCAGGGGTTTTTCCCTCTGGAAGGTGAGCATGGCCTCTGTGCTTGCGGCCCCCCAGACCTCTGGAGATGCTCCTTCCCGTGTCCCACAGCTTTTAAACCATTCCCCAGTTCTCTCCTGGCTGCCGTGTGGAGCTGGCTGTCGGTGCTGCTTTAATTCATGAAGTGATTTGCCCTTCAGCGGTGCAGTGCTGGGGCCGGGCTCGGCGTGGGAGGAGGTGTGGTGGAGGCTGGTGATGCCTGGCTTCCCCGGCTGCTGGCGGGCTGCAGGCTGTCAGCGAGCGGTGCTGCTGGTTGCTACAAGTGTTTATCACCTCCTTATCTCCCGAGAGGGCTCTTGGTTTCATAACCAGAGGTAGCAGGAGGGTGGTATCTCTGAATCCTGTGTGCGCCGTGGGGAAGGGGCTGTTTTCCTCACAGCACAGACGGGAGGAAGAGGAAGAAGCAGGTCTTGTCATCAGTCACGAAGGACGAGGCTGGAGGAGGGTCCCCTGCCGCATCTTCCCGCGCAGGCAGCGATAGCTGATGGCTCTGAGCTCGCTGCTCACCCACAGCTGCTGTCGCAGAGGAGCTGCTGTGCCCCACCAGCCTCTCTCCATAGAGCACAGCGTGGCCTGCAGTGGATGGGGACCCCAAGAAGAGAAGGGTCTCCACCACGGCCAGCATTACCACACCCGGCTCTACGAGGGTTTGAACCTTGAGCCTGGGTGGAAAGTCTCTGGTGAATGATTAACACAGGAGCGGCTCTGGTTAAACAGCGGGATTTCCACAGAGCCGTGGCTGGGGCTGCATCTTCTCGTGGCCTTTCCATCTCAGCCCTGTGCTGCTGTGGCTGGAGGCGGCGAATGGGTCTGTAGGGGCCAGGGGATCCTCCGGCAGTCGTCTCCTGAGGGCACACGGGAGGGGAGCCCAGCACCCCCAGCCAGCACCTTCAGGTTTTCACAGACCTGAAACCCTGAACACTGAGCATTTTTCTCCTCTCTTCTCTGCCTCTTGGTTTTTCCTTTTACTTAGATAAGCATCAGAGTTTATTAGGTTTCTGTTGAGTTTGAAAACATTTCTGCCAGTAACCGAAAGGAAACCTTTTTATTATTCTATTATCTCGGAGTGTAATTTCCCTCCCTCACCCCTTCCTTAGGAAGTGGTTGTCTTCTGTGACGAACAACCTTGCAGGCAAGAGCCAGACCTGAAAGGCCGAGCTGGCTGGCTGCAGCGCGCGGGAGCCCTCACGCACCCTCATCGCGCTGTCCTCCGTGCTGCACGTGAGCAGGGCCGTGTTTTACACGGGCAGGGCAGTGTCAGGGCCTGGCAGCTCTCCACGCGGTGAGTAAATACTGCCCTTATCTGATGGAGCCAGGCTTGAGACGCTGCGCCAGCAGCCCGGATTAGATTGCTGGCTACTGCTTTATTAATCAATGTAATCATTTATTTTTAGGTCGCTTAGTCCCCTCATCTGTTGTCTTTCTCACATGGCATGGGCCGCGCTACCAGAGCCCTGTTTAAAAATTAAAGGGGGTTGAAGAGTTTCAGTGCAGTGTGTTTGGCACAGCCCAGGGTCTGTGACAGCTGATACCAGTTCACACAATCACAGAAGATTAGGGGTGGGAAGGGACCTCGAAAGATCATCCGGTCCAGTCCCCCTGCCACAGCAGGGTCCCCATGGTCCAGTCATTAGGGATTGGAAGGGACCTTGAAAGATCATCCAGTCCCACCCCCTGCCATAGCAGGGTCCCCCAGATCCAGTGGCACAGGAACATGGCCAGGAGGGTCGGAAACTGCTCCAGAGAAGGAGACTCCACAACCCCCTGGGCAGCCCCTGCCAGGGCTCTGGCACCCTCCCTGGGAACAGCTCGAGGCTGTTTCCTCTGGTCCTGTCACTTGTTCCTTGTGACAAGAGACCAACCCCCACCTTTCCACACCCTGCTCTCAGGTAGTCATAGGCACCATTAGGGTTTCCCTGAGCCCTCCATTTCATCACCCTGAGTAGCCTCTCGTGAGACCAGAGCAGCTTTGTGGTCGCATTAGACATGGAAGCTGCGAGGGTGCGGAGAACCGGGTTCTCAAGTCTGAGGTTGCCCTCTGGATTCCTTCGGGAGCCCTGATGGAACAGCAGCGGCCCTGCCCCGAGGAAGGAGACGGTTCTGCCCGTCACCTCTAGCTAACCTCAGACCCTGTTTCTCAGGGGGGTCTGCATGTCCCTTAGGTCTGTACTGTCTCATTTTTTTCCCCTAACACAAGGGGAATCTGAGCCAGCAGGGTGCCCAGGTGGCCAAGAAGGCCAATGGCATCCTGGCCTGGATCAGAAACTGTGTCCAGCCGTAGGGAGGTGACTGTCCCCCTGCACTCAGCACTGGGGAGGCTGCACCTTGAGTGTTGGGCCCAGTTCTGGGCACCTCAGCACAAGGGAGACGTGGAGGGGCTGGAGTGAGGGCAGAGGAGGGCAACAAAGCTGGGGAAGGGCTGGAGAATCAATGTGATGGGGAGAGATGGAGAGAGTTGGGGCTGTTTGAGGAAGAGGAGGCTGAGGGGAGACCTCATCGCTCTCTACAGCTCTCTGGAAGGACCCTGTCGGTGCTGGTCTCTTCTCACAGGTCAGTAGTGACAGGAGCAGGGGGAAGGGCTTCCAGCTCCAACAGGGGAGGGTCAGCCTGGCCATCAGGAAGAGATTCTTCCTGGAGAGAGTGGTCAGGCCCTGGGATGGGCTGCCCAGGGTGGAGGCTGAGTCCCCATCCCTGGATGGTTGAAAAGCTGCTTAGATGTGGTGCTGGGGGATCTGGTTTAGGGGTGACCTTGCAGAGTGGGGTTGATGGTTGGACTGGCTGATCCCGGGGGTCTTTTCCAACCTGCATGATTGTATGATTATGATTCTGTAATTGTCCCTTTTCTCTGCCCTCTGGTTCCAGTGTGGACTTCGCTGGCACGTTTAGTCCAGTATGTCCCTCACCCCCAGTGTTTGAGAGGAGGATCCTTCCTCCTCATGTCTGCTTTAGTTATCTCTCTCTCCCTCTCGGTACAAGCAGATGCCCCTTGGAGTCGCTGGTGGAGCCATCTTCTCCAGCTGGTGCCTGGGGATGGGGCAGATGGCGATGCCCTGGTCCATCGGTAAAACCTCCCAGGTGCTGGTTCAGTTTGGGATGGAAGCCTCAGGGTTTCCTGTGAAAACTTGGGAACAACGGGGGCTCTTTGCAGCGCACGGCCAAGCCCGTGTGAGTGTGGAGGCGAGGAGCAGGAATTTTCCATGCGAGCGGCCGCCCACGTACCCGAGCGGAGCCCGCCGCACGGCGCAGCCGGAGCGCTTCCGAGCGGAGGCGCCGAGGGCTTCGGGAGGTGTAATTTTGTGGCTTCGTCTGGAGAGAGGCTGGAACCCCCTGTCTGTGAGACTCGCGTCAAGTGGAGCACGGGCTGTAGAAGCTGCGTTGTCAAAGTTGGGCTGTGAAAACAGACTCGGCAGCCTGGGCCCTGGAGGAGGAGGTGTCGGGGCAGCCTTCGGTGCTGCGTTGGGGCCGAGCTGTTGACACGTGCTGATGCAGAGCAGCCTCTGGACTTTGGCACCACCACGGCTGCTGCAGCCCTCGAAGGTGATTAGGAGGGGGTGTTCCGTGCTCTGATGGCCATCAGGGGTCTGGGAACCAGCCCTTCAGTTGTTGGCGGCCTGGGTGTTGACAGCGGAAAACCCAATCCTCGGTGCTAGGAGCGTGGATCTTTTCCTGAAAGGCTGGGCTGGCACCGTCGAGTGTCACTGGGACTGTAAGTCAGGGTCTGGCTTGGTCTGCCCGGCTGCTTGCGTAACAGCATCCCAGCAGGAGCCTCTGGTGATACTGGAAGTGAAGCGCTCGCAGGACTCGGGGCGGCTGCGGGCACTGTGGCAGCAAGGGGAACTTGGAATGAGAGTGGGCTCTGCAGGGCAGGGAGTTGTGCAAGAGGCTTGGCTTTGGACACGTGTCAGGGAAGAAGAGACCCTGACCTGGTCGGATGGGCTGTGAAACGTGTGTATGGCTGCTCTTGGGTTTTAGAGAGCTCACTGTGAGCTGCTTGAGTGCCCCTGTGTGCAGGACTGCGACGTCTGAGGCCAAGGGCCATCCACCTCCCGCAGTTACGGATGCTGTGTGGCCCCCAGGTCTCAGTTAATCAGTGCTGTCGTGTTTTATTTGCAGCCCTGGAATACGATCAGAAGTAAGCTCTTCTCCGTCCACAACCTCAGCAACTACGGGACCACCTCCCAAGCTTTGCCTCGTGTGCTCGGACGAGGCCTCGGGCTGCCACTACGGCGTCCTGACCTGTGGCAGCTGCAAGGTGTTCTTCAAAAGAGCTGTGGAAGGTGAGGCACGGTCCGTTTGCCCCTTAGACACACAAACACAGAATCACAGGATCATTGTGGTTGGCAAAGACCCCCAAGATCAGCCAGTACAACCATCAACCCCATTCTGCAAGGTCACCCCTAGACCAGATCCCCAGCACCACATCTCAGCGACTTTTAAACTCATCCAGGGATGGGGACTCAACCACCACCCTGGGCAGCCCAGCCCAGTCCCTGACCACTCTCTCCAGGAAGAATCTCTTCCTGATGGCCAGTCTGACCCTCCCCTGGTGGAGCTGGAAGCCCTTCCCTCTGCTTCTGTCGCTAATGACCTGTGAGCAGAGCCCAGCACCAGCATCTCTGCAGGGTCCTTTCAGAGAGCTGTAGAGAGCAATGAGGTCTCCCCTCAGCCTCCTCTTCCTCCAACTAAACAGCCCCAACTCTCTCCATCTCTCCCCATCATATTGATTCTCCAGCCCTTCCCCAGCTTTGTTGCCCTCCTCTGCCCTTGCTAAAGCCCCTCAATGTCTCCCTTGGACTGAGATGCCCCAAACTGGTCCCAGTACTCAAGGTGCAGCCTCCCCAGTGCTGAGTGCAGGGGAACAATCACCTCCCTACTCCTGCTGGACACACAACATGTACAATCTGCCCTTAAAACCAGTCCACTTACGCTTACTGGAGTCTGTGGATTTGCTAGAGTCCCAGTAGCAAATCCCATCCATTCTATCACTGATCCCTCCCTAGTGAGTAGCCTCGATAATGGGGTGTTATCTGAAGCACAGGTCCCAGCTCGGCTCCTATTCACTCCCAGAGAAAAGAATCCATTGTTGGCCTGGCTTTTGTTTGCTTTCACCGTTGTTTTGCTTTAATTGCCCTGTTTGTGTGGAGATCCTTGTGCTGGCTGCATCCCTGAGGTTTGTGATTCTTTAACGTGGCTGGTTGGGGTACCCAGCTCTGTGCAGGTGAGCAGTTCCCTTTGGTCAGGGGTGTGCCCGGCGGCATCACTCACCTGCCCTGTTGGTGTTAAAGGCTTTTAGCTGAAAACTGCACCGCATTCCTCAAGGTTTCCCTCTGCTTTCACTGTTCCACACTTGGTCCTTCCAATCCCACGTGGAGCTCTCCCACAATAGTTCCCCTTTGAACTAGTAGGGGTCTGTTAGCTCTAGGATTCACTTCAAGGAGCAGATTCATTGCCTTTGTCACTTGTGAGCTGCTTTCTTGTGATGCACATCAGGAGAAGTCTTGTCTGCCGTGCTGTTTTCACCAGCAGCTGCCAGGCACCTGCTGGCTCTGCACGTCGTTCTCCCGGTGTTCAGCCTGACGCCCTGTCCTGTGCCTTGGGCTGCGCACACGCGGCACAAACGGTCCCGGAAGCTGGAAGCATCCGTAGCTAGAAAGTGGATGTGAGGTGTGAGCTGGGGCTGGGGGAGGAGAGGCAGGATAAGGGTGGCACTGTGTATTTATAGGCAGTTCTTCATGCAGACAGGCCCTTCTTCAGGAAGCCAGGGTGCCTAGAGCTGTCTTGCTCTATTTTTGTGGTGCTTCAGAGCCCTCGTGATGCAGATTCTCCAGTCCCAGAACCAACCCCGTTCACCTCCTGGCATGTCACCCCCTCCCGGCTCCTGCCAACCCAGATCTTCACTGCTCCTCCGCTCTCGCCTCACTTCGCATCCTCACACCTCCCCTCCACTCCAGATTCCCCCCACCCCTGCCTCCTGCTGTGCTCCAGATCGTCCTTCTTCTGCAGCATTTTAACTCCATCTCCCACAGACCTCGGGCTGCAGTTCCTACCCTCTTCACACGCTGGGCTGCTCGGACGAGCAGGCTCCTCCAGTCTCTCGGTGCTTCAGGGCTGCGGCGTTGGACAGTGTCCAGCCTCTGCGCCCCCCCGTGTGTCGTAACCCCCTTGGAACCATCTCATTTGCTCACTGCCAGTTGCCACCCAGTGCCCTGTTTGTGACTCGTCTTTGGCGCTGGGCAGCAGAGCTCCCGCATGCAGCTGGCTCGTCCCCTGGGCAGCGGCTGGATGTGATGCCCAGGGTGGCATCTGCTTCCCGTTGTTCCTGCAATGATGCTAATGTGAGAAGGAGGCTTTGACCTGACCTGGTGCAAAGAGATTGTGTCAGTTCCTCCTAACAGTGCCAGGGAACCAGCCAGAACCCTCACGGAGCTGAAGCTGTGCGTCGGGAAAGAAATGGACCAGCTCAGATCTGCTCCCGAGGCACCTGTGCTGGCTGTGTGAGACCCTGGGCCCACGGAACGTCTTGGTTGGGGACGCTCCCCTGTGGTGGTGACAAGTAGCCATCCTCGATTCCTGTTTCATGTGCGAGGACAGGTGTTTGCTGTGAATCCAGTAGCCTGCTGATGGCAAACACAGTCGTGAGTCACAGGTCTGCTTCCCGAGTTGTTACGACACAGCGTTTATCCAGGGCGCAGAAAGGCCTCCTCCTCCTCTTCGTGTGGGAAAGGTAGTGGGGTTCATTCAGGAAAACTTCTAGAGCTTCCCAGGCTCTCTAGGATCTCTAGGGATCCTGCTGTGGCGGGGGAATTGGACCAGATGGTCCTTCCAGGTCCCTTCCAATCCCTAAGGTTCTGTGATATCAGCCTGAAGCCCTGCGCTGGAGAGGCTGGACTGGAGCCATGCTGATGGACTCTATACCCACCCCAGCTGTGTTGAAACGCATTCCTTGACCTTCCTCTTCTTTCACTGTGAGGAAACGCTTGGACTGCACAGGTAGTAGCTCAGGAGTTGGAAACATGTTTGTTTCTTGCAGAGTTGTAAGGTCAGGACTTGAAGCGCAGCGTGAGAGCCCGCGTCGTGGCTCTCTGCGCCCCGCGCCGTTTTCACAGAGCCGTGGAATCCCGCGGCCGCGAGCTGACGGCTGTTCCGTTTGCGCCTGCAGGGCAGCACAACTACCTGTGCGCGGGGAGGAACGACTGCATCATCGACAAGATCCGGAGGAAGAACTGCCCGGCGTGCCGCTACCGCAAGTGTCTCCAGGCCGGCATGAACCTCGAAGGTAACACCGCGTGCCTGAGCCCTGCGGCGTGCGGGCCTTGGCGCGGGAGGGGCCGTGCTGCTCTGGTGGGGCTGCAGCAGCCCTGCGGTGGTGGTGCTGCTGGGGAGCTGGAAGCAGAAGCAGGCTGGTTCCCCACTCCTGCTTCTCCCCGCCGTGGGGCTCTCGGCCACGCGGGGCTGCTGTTGGCTCCTGCCGGCGCGCTCTGCCTGCTGCTCTGTCGCCGGGGCTGGGGCAGCAGAACTCTGGGGGAGCTCCTGCAGGGAGGGGTCAGCCCTGCCCGTCCCCGCTCAGGAGGGCAGCCTGACGCTGAAACCACAGCCTGGAGGGGAAGTCTGGAGACGCAGGGCTGAAGCTGGGCTGAGGGCTGGTGTCGTCACGCTCAAGGAAAGGAAGTTGTTGTGGTTCACGCAGTGGATTCTTCTTACGTGTCTATCAGAACCTCCCCAGAGCAGACTCAGTGAGTAGCCAAAGTTAAATGTCCCGGTGCCTGTTTGTTTTCCTCTGAGTCCTCAAAGGCTCACGAGAAACCGAAGATGGCATCAGCCTGAGCTCCAGCAGCGCTGTGAGGTGGCACCAGGCAGTCTGTTAGTGTCAGCCACCTTCTCCGCGTGGTTTTGTTTCCCGTGGGCTGCAGAGATCGCTGCGGTGCTGCGCAGCCCGGGTGTCCCGGTGATCCCTGAGCAGTCAGCGTGTCAGGAGTCGGACACGAGTGCAGACAGCCTTTGGTTTCAGAGGGGAGGATACCCTCTGGTGGGATGGGGGTGGTGAGTGGTGTTGGAGAGGTGACACCCAGCCTTCCTCTCCGGCCTCCAGCCTCTCGTGGGAGGACAAATCGCCAGTTTCTGCACCACTTCCTTCTGCACAGAGGCAACAGCCCCCCCAGTCTGAAATAGTTCCCCTCGTGTGACACCCCCACAAGTACACTTAGTGGTGGAGGTTTGCAGGGAGGAAGGAGAGGCTGCTGGGCACCGTGTTGAGGTGTTGCTGTGACCTGTGTGCCGGAGGTGAGGTGCTCCTCTGCACAGCCAGAACCTGCCTCGGTGGGTTCTGAAATAAACCAGGAGCACAGCACAGGAGGTTGTCAAGGAGTGTCTCCCAGGAGCTACATTTAGCTTTTGACACTCCCAGTGGGCTGAGCCTTCCAGCTTGAGAGGTAATTACAGGGTAGGTCCCTTGCGTGCTCCTGGTGCCCAGGGTGGGAAGATGGATGCCCTGCTGGGCTGGCGTGGCCAGTGGCAAGGCCAGGTTACCAGGGAAGCCCGAGGAGACAGATCCAACAAGTGGTGGACTGGTCCTACAGAGGAGCTTCTAGGAAGGTCAGTTCTGAGGCAGGATGAAGGGCAGGAGAGGCTAAGAAAAGTTTTGCCCCTTTTGTCTGGGCTGGCTGAGGGTCATGGTTCAGGAGTTTGATGCATCGAGACAGGATGGCTCTTGGAAAGCCACCAGGCTTCTCCTCGTGGTTGTAAGTAATGAGTAGCAAGGGATCAAAATACCACAGAATCACACAGTCTCTTTGGTTGGAGGAGACCCCGAAGCTCATCAGGTCCAACCTTTGGGCAGCACTGGCAGCTCCTCACTAGCCCAAGTGCCGTGTTCGCTTGCCGGCCACTGAGTACAGGGGGCAATCCCCTCCCTCCTGCCGGACAGTGTGCCCCCGCTGGGTGCCAGGCTGCAGGGCTTGGGGCTGTTTTTGCGGGGTGTTGTTTGCCCCGGCCAGAAGCCGCGGGGCTCTGGTTGCCGTGCCCAGGGTGCGGGCGCTCGCCCCGAGGAGCCGCTCTGTGAATTCATGGCGTTTGGAGATCTGAAGGTAAACTGCGAAGAGCTGCTTCATCTGGAGCTTCTTGCCGCGAGCCTGGGCCATAAATCTCAGCTCTGGAGCGCAGCCTCGGAAGAATTCTTGCCTAACGCTGGCTCTTATCAGATGCAGCCCCTTTGTTGGGGACTGTACCAGACTTTCTGGAAATACTCCCTCCCAGGTGTGCGCTCCGGCTGCAGGCAGGGGCTGGCAGCTAAGTCAGGGCAGGTCCCCTGCCTTTGAGAACAAGGAGAAGGGGGGAAGACACCAGAATGGGGGAAGGGGGTTGGAGTAAACGTCGCCAAATGATAAAATGATAGACTGGCCAGGGTTGGAGGGGACCTTAAAGGTCACCCGGCTCCCAGCCCCCTGCACAGGCAGCGACACCTTCACTAGGGCAGGTCACTCAGGGCTCCAGCCAACCTGCCCTTCAGCACTGCCAGGGATGGGGCAGCCACAACTGCCTGGGGCAGCCTGTTCCAGCCTCTCCCCACCCTCACAGCAAGGAGTTGGTTCCTCATGGCCAACCTCCATCTCCTTTCTTCAAATCAGGAACCCTTTCCCCTTCTCGCTGCCGCCCCCGTCAAAAGCCCTCCCCCAGCTCTCTTGTAGCCCCCTTCAGAGACTGAGAAGCTGCTCTGAGGTTATGTGGGAGCCTCCTCTTCTCCAGGCTGAACAACCCCACCTTGCTCAGCCTGTCCTCAGAGGCTCCAAACAGATAGAGGTGAGGAGAACAAGAGCAAAATGCAGATGAGAAGAACAAGAGGCTCTTTGCTCCGAGGAGCTGTTTCTGCTCCCCCACGAGAGCCCTGGCAGGGGTGGCCGCTGCGTTAGCCCTTGGGCAGCCAGGTCCAGCCGCTGTGGAGCGGTGCCCGAAGCCTCTGCCCTCGTCAGAGGGGCATTTTGGGTGTCGCTAAGCTGCAGAGCTGCTGCATTTCTGGTGATTAGAGATTCTGAGTAGGTCAGTTGAGACCTTGAATGCAGAAGCCCATTACGTGATGCTCTTCTGTGCTCCTGATTGATCTCGGAAGTTGCAGAGCAGAAATCAATTAATTAATTGAGACACAGCAGAGGAAGAGGGGGTGGGGGCTTGGTCCGGGCTCCGTGTCGCAGCCTGCGCCCAGGAGCGCCGACAGCCAAGTCCCAGCTCCATTTATTGACAAGATGCTAATAAAACTGTTGCTCCAACTTCGTGCAGTTTACAGTTAACATCCCCATGTGATCTTCTGTTTATTTGGCACAGGAGGTTTATGGTTTAATTACGCAGCAGTGATTTATATGCAAGAGGGTTGGCAGCAGAAAGTTCTCCTCCTGCCCGGCCTTTCCAACACAATGTTTTCCCTGGCTCAGCTTGGAGCTGAGGAGCTTCTCACCAATTGAGTGTGGGCTTCTCCCTTTCTTCTGCCTGCTTTCTGTGCCTCATGTCTCTAGGAGCTTACACATCAGACCACATCTGGGCTCTGTATCCAGCTGTGGGCCCCTCAGTTCCAGAAGGACACAGAGCTGCTGGAGAGAGCCCAGCACAGAGCCACANGGGTGGCCGCTGCGTTAGCCCTTGGGCAGCCAGGTCCAGCCGCTGTGGAGCGGTGCCCGAAGCCTCTGCCCTCGTCAGAGGGGCATTTTGGGTGTCGCTAAGCTGCAGAGCTGCTGCATTTCTGGTGATTAGAGATTCTGAGTAGGTCAGTTGAGACCTTGAATGCAGAAGCCCATTACGTGATGCTCTTCTGTGCTCCTGATTGATCTCGGAAGTTGCAGAGCAGAAATCAATTAATTAATTGAGACACAGCAGAGGAAGAGGGGGGTGGGGGCTTGGTCCGGGCTCCGTGTCGCAGCCTGCGCCCAGGAGCGCCGACAGCCAAGTCCCAGCTCCATTTATTGACAAGATGCTAATAAAACTGTTGCTCCAACTTCGTGCAGTTTACAGTTAACATCCCCATGTGATCTTCTGTTTATTTGGCACAGGAGGTTTATGGTTTAATTACGCAGCAGTGATTTATATGCAAGAGGGTTGGCAGCAGAAAGTTCTCCTCCTGCCCGGCCTTTCCAACAGAATGTTTTCCCTGGCTCAGCTTGGAGCTGAGGAGCTTCTCACCAATTGAGTGTGGGCTTCTCCCTTTCTTCTGCCTGCTTTCTGTGCCTCATGTCTCTAGGAACTTACACATCAGACCACATCTGGACTCTGTATCCAGCTGTGGGCCCCTCAGTTCCAGAAGGACACAGAGCTGCTGGAGAGAGCCCAGCACAGAGCCACAGGGATGATGGAGGGAGGGGAGCATCTCCCTACTGAGGAGAGGCTGAGAGAGCTGGGGCTCTGGAGCTGGGAAAACAGGAGCCTGAGGGGTGACCCCATGGATGTTGATCAAGATGTGAAGGGTGAGTGTGAGGAGGATGGAGCCAGGCTCTGCTCAGGGGCACCCAGTGACAGGACAAGGGGCAGCGGGTGTGAGCTGGAGCAGAGGAGGTTCCACATCAGTGTGAGAAGGACCTTGTTCCCAGGGAGGGTGCAGAGCCCTGGCAGGGGCTGCCTGGGGGGTTGTGGAGTCTCCTTCTCTGGAGACATTTCAAACCCTCCTGGTCGTGTTCCTGTGTGACTGGATCTAGGGGATCCTGCTGTGGCAGGGGGACAGGACTGGATGCTCTTTCATGGTCCTTTCCAATCCCTAATGACTGGATCCAGGGGATCCTGCTGTGTTGGTGGGATTGGACTGGGTGATCTTCCGAGGTCCCTTCCAACCCCTGCTGTTCTCTGGTTCTGTGGATTCTGCATGTGACTGCAGCTGTGTAGCTGAGGACCAGCCTTGTCACCTGCCTGTGACTGCTGTTCAACGCTCTGACGCCCTAACGTGAACGCACGTCTCATTAAATCGTAAAATAAACGTATTTGCACGGCAAGTTTAGTGAGAATGGACGGGTTGCCCCAGGGGAGGTTCATGTTGGCCATGAGGAAAAAGCTCTTCCTGGAAAGAGCCCTCAGCACTTGGGGCAGGCTGCTCACAGAGGGGCTTGAATGGCCACCCCTGGCTGCGTTTCACGGTTGCTGCCGTCTGGGGCTCGAGATTTGGGGGTGGGATGGGACGGCTGAGTTCATGGTCAGGCTCGATGAGCTTGAAGGGCTTTCCCAGCCCAAAGCGCTCTGCGTGTCCCTGCGGCTGCCTGGGGCTCTGCAGAAAGAGGCTGCTCCGGGTTCCTCTGCTGGAGGCCGGAGCGGCGCCTCCTCTGCTGTTCTTACTGCCGCGTGGTCGCTTTTCCATCGCCTAACCTGCTCCTTCCAAAACTCTCCTAGCTCGAAAAACAAAGAAGAAGATCAAAGGCATCCAGCAGGGCAGTGCCCCGGGGACGCGGGACGCTGCCGAAGCGGCCGGCAACAAGAGCATGGTTCCCGCCACCCTGCCGCAGCTCACGCCGACGCTGGTGTCGCTGCTGGAGGTGATCGAGCCGGAGGTGCTCTACTCGGGCTACGACAGCACCCTGCCCGACTCCAGCTGGCGCATCCTCTCCACCCTCAACATGCTGGGCGGGCGGCAGGTGGTCGCTGCAGTGAAGTGGGCAAAGGCCATACCAGGTAACAGCCCAGTTCATTACAGAGCTGAAGTCTTCAGAGGTCTTCCTGTTGGGTTTCCTTCGAAGCCTTAGTGGGTGAAAGGGTTGTAAGGTCCTGGGGTGGATCAGAACGGGGGTGCTTAGCACATGGAGAGAGGTTCTCCTCCCCCTCTACTCTGCCCTGCTCAGACAGCATCTGGAATCTTGTGTCCAGTTCTGGATTGCCCAGTCCCAGAAGGACACAGAGCTGCTGGAGAGAGCCCAGCACAGAGCCACAGGGATGATGGAGGGAGGGGAGCATCTCCCTGCTGAGGAAAGGCTGAGGGAGCTGGGAAAAAGGAGCCTGAGGGGTGACCCCATGGATGTTGATCAAGATGTGAAGGGTGGGTGTCAGGAGGATGGAGCCAGGCTCTGCTCAGGGGCACCCAGTGACAGGACAAGGGGCAGTGGGTGTGAGCTGGAGCAGAGGAGGTTCCACATCAGTGTGAGAAGGACCTTGTTCCCGGGGAGGGTGCCAGAGCCATGGCAGGAGCTCTACAACACCCAGGGGTGTTGTAGAGTCTCCTTCTCTGGAGACGTTTCAAACTCGAATGGACTGATCCTGTGTGATTGGATCCAGGGGACCCTGCTGTGTTGGTGGGACTGCACTGGATGATCTGTGGAGGTCCCTTCCAGTCCCTGATGCTCTGTGGTGCTGTGATGTGGGCTTGTTTGTGTCTCTCATATTTCTGGAGTGGAAAAGCAAAACGAAAACCACAGACACACAAAAAGTGTGGTCATTTAACTTGGCTCCTGGAACATTCTGTGTTAAAACCCGTGTTGAGACGAGGTTGTTTTTCAGAGTGGTGCAGAGAGCTGCTTTTCCCAGCTCTGACTCCACCTCTTAGATAATTATTTCTTGAATGTTTTTGGCAACGGGGTTCTGTTGACTTTTACAGCCCGGTGCTGCCCTTCTGGCTTCTCTGACATCCGTGGACGGGTCATTCTTGTACCACCCCTCACCCTGTCAGCAGGTTTTTCTTGGCTGGGAATAGGATCAGAGAATTCCAGGTTGGAAGGGACCTGAGGGACCATCTGGTCCGACCTCTTTTGGCAAAGGCAGGCGCCGGAGCCTCCAGCTCCAGGGTGGAAGGCAAGATGCTCGTTCTCTCTGGGGCGCTGCGCTGACACCGCTAAGCTGACCCACCTGGGGAGCAGAGCGGGGGCTGCTGCTATTTTGGGTCCCACCGCACAGCGCGGGGGCAGTTGCCTTTCAGAAGTGACGGCGGGTCCCAGCCTCGGACGCAGCGTGCGGTGGGTCCCTGGGAGAGGCCAGGGCCGAGAGCAGGGCTGAGTGAGGGTCCCTTTGTTCCTGGGAGAACAAAGGCTGAGGTTTTCCTCTCCCTTCCACTTGTGGTCGGTACCGTTAGCGACCTGTGTTCCGCCCCCCTGGCAAAGCACCCCCCTCCTTGGTGCACGAGTTGCCCAGGAATAACTTCACAGAGCAGGTCTGCCAGAAATACAACCTCTGATAATGAAACTGGTGAGTCATAGCGGCATCTCTTCCGCGAGGGGAAATGTAGTACCAGCAGGGAAGAAAGATGAAGCTCAAATGTGTGTGTCCAGCAGAGCTGTGAGAGGGCTGGGGGGTCTGTGAGGGCTTCTCCGCAGCAGGGAGCTCCACTGCGTCAGGCTGGCTGTGCCCTAGGACTCCACACGCAGCTTCTTCTGGGACAGGAGACCATCTGCTCTCCCAAAACGCTCCCGCGCTCGTACCCTCTTCCCGAGCAGCTCCCCTAACGAGATGAGCCCTTCGGCTTGAGCACGGGCTCTTGATGGAAGTGCTAATCTCCTCTTTAATAATGACATTAATAGGAACCACCGCTATCGTGTTCCATCTCTCTTTTTGGGTGCCAGCGTGGTTCTTCACGAGCAGTTAATTTGCTCAGGCTGCTCCCGGCTGCGCAGCGTCAGCCCTGCCAAACCTCGCCGAAGCCTTTGAAACCCCGGGCGCTCAGACGAGGGCTCGCGCAGAGCACCGGGGCTTGACCCAGCGCGTTTGAGCCGGCGTGGAAGCGCTTTGCTTGCGCCTCAGACTCCCTGCAGAGGCAGGAGCCTCCCAGGCACTTGCTGGAGAGCCCGGGTTCGGTTACTCATCAGCCGGCCCGCCCCCTGCCACCGTCTGTTTGCACATCCTCAGGAAGCAGCGCTGTCAGGAGCTGCTTCCCTGTCAGATCCTTGATGAAATTAAATAAGTCCCTCTCGAGTCCAGGCTGCAGCGATGACTCAACGCGGCCGGTGTTTTCTTACTGGACGTGGGCAGGAGCTAACAGGAACCAGCGTGGCCAATTAACGGCCGCTACGGCAGGAGGCTGCTGAAGGGGCCAGTTTTCAGGTTTTACGCTTTGCTCGGTGTTGGCTTGGCTCTGGTGACGCTGCCGCTCCTGAGCGCGGTGCAGCCGTGGCAGCTTCTGCTGTTGGGCGAGAACCGGCTCTTGTGGAGCGGGCTGCCGTCTCCAGAGTGGCAGATACCACTCCTTCCTGAAGGTTCTCCAGTGAGCTGTGGGCACGTTGAGCACAGGGGTTGGCTCTGGAGCCTGGGTGACTGCCCCGGGGCTCCAGAGGAGCACAGGGATGTATCCTGATCTTTCTTGGTCCTGCGTCAGGAGGACGGAGCCAGCCTCTGCTCAGTGGTATCTAACGACAGTGCAAGGGACACTGGGTGGTTAGCAGATCAAGAGAGGTTCTCCTCTGCCTCTGCTCTGCTCTGCTCTGCTCTGGGGAGACCACAGCTGGAATCTGGTGTCCAGTTGTGGGCCTCTCAGTTCCAGAAGGACACAGAGCTGCTGGAGAGAGCCCAGTGCAGAGCCACAGGGATGAGGGAGGGAGGGGAGCATCTCCCTGCTGAGGAGAGGCTGAGGGAGCTGGGAAAAAGGAGCCTGAGGGGTGACCCCAGGGATGTGGATCAAGATGTGAAGGGTGGGTGTGAGGAGGCTGGAGCCAGGCTCTGCCCAGGGGCACCCAGTGACAGGACAAGGGGCAGCGGGTGTGAGCTGGAGCAGAGGAGGTTCCACATCAATGTGAGAAGGACCTTGTTCCCAGGGAGGGTGCCAGAGCCCTGGCAGGGGCTGCCCAGAGGGTTGTGGAGTCTCCTTCTCTGGAGCCATTTCAAACCCTCCTGGTCGTGTTCCTGTGCGACTGGATCTAGGGGATCCTGCTGTGTCAGGGGGACTGGACTGGATGATCTCTCGAGGTCCCTTCCAGTCCCCCGTGTTCTGTGATTCTATGTGCTACTCTGTCCCTCCAGAACGTGGCTGACATCCTGGTGTCAGAGCCCAGGGCCTCTGCCGTGCAGCTCCTTCTGCCAGTGGGTCTTCCCTCTGGTTGCCAACCGATGCTTCATTCCAGTTGCTCTTCTCCAGGTTTCCGGAACTTGCACCTGGATGACCAGATGACCCTTCTGCAGTACTCGTGGATGTTCCTGATGGCGTTTGCTTTGGGATGGAGATCCTACAAACAGTCCAACGGGAACCTCCTGTGCTTTGCTCCAGATCTGATTATCAATGAGTAAGTCAGACGTGAGTCATGTCACGGGTTCCTCGGGGTGACAGCGGGCTCCTCGTGTGCTGCTGGGGTTTGCACTCGAGAGGTGAATCACTGGAGAGCGAATCCTCGTGGAGATCAGTCACGGAGCCCTCATTTGCAACTTGTTTTGCTTTTAGCAGCCTGCTGAGGGGTTTTGAATCAGGCAAACGAGGGAAGGTATTTGAGCTATTAAGTGTGTTTGGATCAAGGAGCTGTTGTGGGAGGTGTTTGTACTAAAGTGTTCCATATTGTGCCTGCTCCTGCACCATTCATCGGAGCCATTCACTTCATCAGAGCCAGCTCAGCTAAGCTAAAAATAAACCTGGGGTGGAGAGAGAAGTTGGGGAAGTTGCATAATGCCCTGCGTGCCTGGAGTAGAGCAGTGGTGGTGTGGTCACTCCATCTTCACAGAGCTCTGAGCAGTTGAACTTCAGCTTTGAGACTGATTAAAATCCCACTGAAGGGCCAAGTTACAAGTGGAGAACTGGCAGTTGTGTCCTTCAGCTTCTTCAGGCAGGTGGAATCATAGAGTCATTGAGGTTGGAAAAGACCCCTGGGGTCATGGAGTCCAACCATCAACCCTGCTCTGCAAGGTCACCCCTAGACCAGATCCCCCAACACCACATCTGAGCAGCTTTTCAACCATCCAGGGATGGGGGCTCAATCCCCACCCCGGGCAGCCCATCCCAGGGCCTGACCACTCCCTCCAGGAAGAATCTCTTCCTGATGGCCAGGCTGACCCTCCCCTGTTGAAGCTGGAAGCCCTTCCCTCTGCCCCGTCACTAATGACCTGTGAGCAGAGCCCAGCACCAGCATCTCCGCAGGGTCCTTCCAGATGGCTGTAGAGTCTGCGCGGTCGGTACCAAACCCGTCAGGTCCCCTTTCAGCCTGGCAGTTCCACTGGTGCTGGAGGTAGTGATGAACCCCGTGGAGGCATTTTCCCCATGTTTGGAACCAGTTGCTGCAAACACTCAGCAGGAGCAGAGCCTTGAGGTTGCTGCCCAGAGGCAGTCAAAGCCCATTTGACAAACTGCAGTCATGTCTTTATTATTGTAATGCTAGTGATTCCTCATCAGGGTGCGGAGCAGGTGACAGGTGAGGGCCCACCTGCGTTCTGGGGTTTGAGAAGGCTCTCAGAGGGCAGCTCTGGAGTGAAGTAGCCTGTAAGTTGTGGAATTCAAATCGCTGCTGTTGTCGCTAATGAGCCTAATAAGGTCTCATTTGCTCCGAGTCAGAGGTCTCCTGCTGCTCTGGGAATGGGTCAAAGCCACAGCGGTTCACAGCTGAGTGTGTCCCTCCAGAGCTGCCAGGGTGCTGCTATTGTCCTCAAGACTCATTCTCCCATTCATGCTCCTCACAGTTCTGGCACAGAAGTTGTTTATCAACGTGACAGTTGTTTTCAATAAAATATGTAGGCGGAGGGAGCTGCAGTTTCTCCTCCAGTGCTCTACAGGTTCCCCATAAAACTCTCTGGTCGTAACTTTTTATGTCCCATTCATCAATAAAACACACCCAGCTCTGAGTTAAATGTGACGAACCCTGAATAAAACATAAATCCACTGCCTGAGGCACCAGGAGCTTCCCAAGAGCCAGGCAGGAGGCGGAGGGGCAGTGCCCTCGCAGGAGCTGCGCTGGTGCTGAATCATTGGGGTAGGACAAGAGAGATCACAGGCAGCAGGGTAAAAACCCTTTGGGCTTTAATGATCATAAAATAAACAAGTGAAGTAGAATCCTAGAACCATACTGGCTGGGAAGGTCCTCCAGGAGCATCCAGCCCAGCCCTCAGCCCAACACCTCCCTAACCCCCAGACCATGGCCCCAAGGGCTCCAGCTACTGGGTTTTTAAACCCCTCCAGGGATGGGGACTCCAGTACCTCCCTGGGCAGCCTGGTCCAGTGCCCAACCACTCTCTCAGCAAAGAGCTTCTTCCCAAGAGCCAATCTGAACCTCCCCTGGTGCCACTTGAGACCATTTCCCCTCCTCCTATCATTAGTGATTTGGGAGAAGAGACCAGCAGCAGCCTGGCTCCAACCTCCTGTGAGGGAGCTGCAGAGAGCAAGGAGGTCTCCCCTCAGGCTCCTCTTCTCTAGACTCAGGAACCCCAGTTCCCTCAGCTGCTCTCCACTGGGTCTGTTCTCCAGCCCCTCTCCCCAGCCTCGTTGCCCTTTGCTAGCCCCGCTGCAGCCCCTCAATGTCCTCCTGATCCTGCAGCGCCCAGAGCTGGCCCCAGCGCTCCAGGTGGGGTCTGACGAGTGCAGAGCACAGGGGCAGCATCCCCCCTCCTCCTGCTGGTTCCCCGGGCCTGACCCAGGCAGACAGCTCGGGGGGTTGACAAGTCTCAGCCCAGCTGCAGCGGCTGGTACCGCAGCGCTGAGTGCTCTGGAGCAACAGGAACAAGTGGCTTCCCAGCAGTTCCAAGTCCTGGTTCCGCCGAGTGCAGCGAGACGCCGGCGCTGCGGTGTCGCACAGCCGGAGCCTTCGCGCCGAGCGAGAAGTAGGATCAAGGTCACGTTTGCGGGAGCTGAGGCTGTCTGCAGCACGTGTTTGGCTCCTGCTCAGTGGTTTCCCATCCCTGCCTGCAGATAAAGAGGGAGAAGCTGTCCCAACTTGCCGGTTTGAGATCTGCAAATGACACTTTGCAGCAGTTCGCTTCTCCTCTGTGACTCAGGGGCTGTTCTGGCCCCGTATCTCTCCCTCGCAGCTCCAAAGCGGCACCTCGGCGCGGGCCGGGAGCGAAGTCCTGTCTCCTTACCCGCAGGGTGGTAGAGCTCGATAGGCACAGGAGGTCTCTGCTCGCTTGAAGCCGCAGCTTTCACGTTGCTCGTGTGCCTGTTTGTCCTGACGGAGCTGTGAGCAGGATGAGGAGGTTCCATATGGATATGAGAAGGACCTTCTTCCCCGTGAGGTGCCAGAGCCCTGGCAGGGGCTGCCCGCAGAGCGTTGTGGAGCCTCCTTCTCTGGAGACGTTTAGTACCCTCCTGGCCAAGTTCTTGGGCGACTGGATCTAGGGGATCCTGCTGTGTCAAAGGGTTGGACTGGATGGTCTTTTCAGGTCCCTTCCAATCCCTAATGACTGGATCGAGGGGATCCTTCTGTGTCAAAGGGTTGGACTGGATGGTCTTTCGAGGTCCCTCCTAACCCCTAATGACTGGATCTAAGGGATCCTGCTGTGTCAGGGGGACTGCACTGGATGATCTTTGGAGGTCCCTTCCAGTCCCTGACGTTCTGTGGTGCTGTGATTCTGCAGCACCATGTCTAAGCCCCTCGCTGTGTCACCCCAGCCTTACAGACACCCCTGTGGACGGGTTTGCAGGTCTGTGTCGTAAGGAGACCTTTCACATCAAACAGAGCCGCATGAGTCACTCTGTGCTGGAGGCGAGGAGCACCTCGCTGTGTGTGTGGAGACACACACACTCAGGTCCCAGGCAGGATGAGGTGCAGAACACCCCTAACTGACTCTCCAGCCCCAAATGAGTGTGGGGCCAGGGAGCAGTGTAGGTGTGATTGCATCCGTCGTCATCGTCATCCTTGGACAGACAAGGATCTCGACCCTTCCTGTTGCTCGTGTCCCCCTGCTGAGGGACAGGGGCGCGTGTCCAGCAGCAGCCTGTGCGGTGCCTTCTGCTGCGTCAGCTGCGTGGTCACAGATAAGAGCTTCTGCTCTCATCGTCTTGGGGGTTTTGATGGGTCTCTAGAAGCCATTTGTTCCATTACCCTCCCCAGCATTAAAGGCTTCTCTTTGCCTCGGAACAGCTCAGCGTCTCGGTGTGAGCAGCTCGGTCTCTGAAGGGCTCTCCAGGCCCCGGGGGTTTAAATGGTTCTAACTGCTCAGTACTTCCTGAAGATTGAATTCTGCATGGGGAGAGCAGGGTTGGCTTCAGTTCCGTGTGTGTCTGCTCAAGTGTCTGCGCAGCACCAGCCTTTCCTGCCGTCGCTGCACCACCGCCGTGCAGGGTTGTTCCCGAGTAGTTACTAGCCCTTTACACGCAATAGGAGGACCCGCTGGCTCGTGCTGAGGCTCTTGGGGCAGCTGCGTGTGACTGGGTGCTGTGTGAAGAACCTGTCTAACCCGTTGGGAGGGTCCGTGCAGCGCTCGCAGCGCGGCAGACCCTTGGCTCCCCGTGGGCGCACGGAGCTTCCCAGGAGTGGGGGTGTTGGGCTTCGTGCCCGGTGGCTGGAGCACGGGGGTGCCGAGGGCCACGATTCATTAGGGCTGTCAGCAGTGCCTCTGTAATTGGATTTGCCGGGTATCATCGATGCAGCCTGTGGTGGGAAAGAGAATTAAACTCTGTCTTAAGCTGGCAGCCTTGTCACCCGGCTGCTCTTCTCCTGGAAATTGAATGTTTATTGAATAGTCCCTGTTGGTGTCGGTGCCCCTGTCATTGATTTAGGGGAGAACCAAGCCAGACCGTCCGCTGTGTCTGGGTGATGTTCGAGACCTGTTGGACGTCACAGGATCACAGGACATTAGGGATGGGAAGGGACCTTGAGACATCACCCAGTCCAGTCCCCCTGACACAGCAGGATCCCCTAGATCCAGTCGCACAGGAACTGCCTGCTCTGGTTAGGTGTGAGGCCATGTCCCTGCTCTGGTTAGGTGTGAGGCCATGTCCCTGCTCTGGTTAGGTGTGAGGCCATGTCCCTGCTCTGGTTAGGTGTGAGGCCATGTCCCTGCTCTGGTTAGGTGTGAGGCCATGTCCCTGCTCTGATTAGGTGTGAGGCCATGTCCCTGCTCTGGTTAGGTGTGAGGCCATGTCCCTGCTCTGGTTAGGTGTGAGGCCAGCTCCCTGCTCTGGTTAGGTGTGAGGCCAGCTCCCTGCTCTGCTCTCCTCACGCACGGTCTCAGCGTTGGCCGTCCTGAGGTAGAAGGGTAACGCAGGCTCCCATAAGCGCTGCTCTCTCAGTCTCTTACTCCCAGTGTTTAATCCAAACGCTCTCTGTACCTGACTCTGCGGAGCTGGGTCGTCTGTTGTGTCAGCAGAGCAGCGTCTTGTTTGTGATTTACTTAGATGCAGCTGAACCAAGTGACTCAGAGCAGCGCTGCAGACCAGCCCCACTTTTGTCACCCAGGTGCAGCCCACACAGAACCCGCCGCGCGTCCCGCTGCGCCCGGGGGCTCTCGCTGAGCCAGGACTCGCAGCTCTGACTCTTCTCCCAGCTGCCTGGTTGCAAAAGAGGGGAATGTTCCTCCTGCAACAAGAAGGTGATTCCAATTGGACTGGATTGACAGTCTCTAAAGCAGGATCACTCCTAGAGAGACGAAGTGCCCTCACTCCACTGTGTAAGCCTCACTTGAGTGGCAGTGAACGAGACTCACCATGGGGCAGCTGCGATCGCCCCGTGTCCGGCCCTGGGCTGGGCTGCCCAGGGTGGGGGTTGAGTCCCCATCCCTGGATGAGTGTAAAAGTAGCTGAGATGTGGTGCTGGGGGATCTGGTTTAGGGGTGACCTGGCAGAGTAGGGTTGGTCATTGGGCTCGATGATGCCAGGAGTCTTCTCCAACCCGGATGACTCTGTAACTCTGCGTGTCACTGGGGAGCTCCCTGCTGCTCCCCTGGCACTTGGCACTGCTCTGCTGAGAAGCGTTCGGATTGGAACAGACCCCATCGAGTCCAACCGTCGAGCTGCTGCAGAGAGCCCAGCACAGAGCCACAGGGGTGATGGAGGGAGGGGAGCATCTCCCTGCTGAGGGAGCTGGGGCTCTGAACCTGGGAAAAAGGAGCCTGAGGGGTGACCCCAGGGATGTTGATCAAGATGGGAAGGGTGGGTGTGAGGAGGATGGAGCCAGGCTCTGCTCAGGGGCACCCAGTGACAGGACAAGGGGCAGCAGGTGTGAGCTGGAGCAGAGGAGGTTCCACCTCAGTGTGAGAAGGACCTTGTTCCCAGGGAAGGTGCCAGAGCCCTGGCAGGGGCTGCCCAGGGGGTTGTGGAGTCTCCTTCTCTGGAGACATTTCAAACCCTCCTGAGCTGTTCCTGTGCGACTGGATCTGGGGGATGCTGCTGTTTTGGGGGGATGGGACTGGATGGTCTTTTGGGGTCCCTTCCAATCCCTAATGTTCTGTGATGCTGTGACTGCAATACTGAGGTCGTTGTAAGGATGAAGACGGGACACGAGAAGTTCTCATCCATTGGGCTGAAGCGAGGCCGGGCTGAGATGCTGGGTTTGTAGGCAGCTGGACACGTAACTAATCCCTGTGCTCTTCTTTCCCAGGCAGAGAATGAGCCTCCCCTGCATGTATGAGCAATGCAAACACATGCTGATGGTTGCCCAGGAGCTGTCACGGCTGCAAGTCTCGTACGAGGAGTATCTCTGCATGAAGACCTTGCTTCTGCTCTCCACAAGTAGGTGAACAGTTCAGGAGCGGTGGGGACAGCGTAGCTCGCGCCGGGTGTCAGCAGCGCGTGTGTGTGAGGCGTCGGCCGCCTTCGGGGGTCTGTCGGCAAGCGCGAGTCCCGGGGCTGCGCTGGCGCCCAAGCGCCGGGGCTTGGCCGAGGCAGCTCTGCCTTCAGCAGGCGCAGGGCGCGGGCGCTGCCCGGTGCTGCAGACCCCGTGCCCGGCAGAGGGGCCTCGCTCAGCGCTGCGTCTGCCTCCCCCCAGAAGGCAGAGGGGTCACAGAGCGGTGGAGGAGCTCAGCACCTGGGCAGAGCTGTGACTTGGTGGCCATAAAGCACTTCCAGAAAGCCCCACGGGTGCTTCACAAAAGCTCCAGCAAAGCCCAGCCCAGCCCAGTGAAAGGCACCGCCACCGCCTGCGCAACTGGACCCAGGGATCCTGCTCTGGCGAGGGGCTTGGGCTGGATGGTCTTTCGAGGTCCCTTCCAATGCCTAATGCGTTGTCATTCTGCGGGGGCTCCGACCCAGCGAAGCAGTCGCCCACATTGAGGTGGCCAGCTCCCCCAGAACTTTTACCAGCAGCCTGTCAGACGCAGCTCCGGCCTTTTCACCCAAGAGGTCTGCGGGAGCTGGCCAGTGCTCCTGTGCCTGGGCTGTCTGGCCGACTGCTGGGTGGGGGTTCTGCTCTCGCTGGGATTCGCTGCCGTTAAAACCGGCCCCAGCTTCACCCGGGTCCCTCCCGCCGGTACCAGAAGAGCCCTCAGCAGAACAGCAGCAAAACCCGGCTCATTTTCAGAGCTGGAGACGGGTCCTCACGCGGAGGGCTCCAGCAGGCCTGCTCCTTGGTGCCTGCAGTGAGTCACACCGGGAGCTCTCGTAAACAGCCGAGAGCTGGGGAGCTTTGGGCTCTTCCAGGGGCAGAGGATGCCCTGGGCCAGCACTGCGGTTCGGTGCTGTGCCCAGTTCCTTGGCACCTGGCAAGGACCGGCACAGCCTTCCCAGCCAAGCCCAGAGCTGGGACAAGGGCCCTTTTCAGAGGAAGCCTTGAGCTCTGTGGGCTTCCAGGGCCTTGAAACTTGCCCACAAGTGCGGATCTGAAGCAGTTTCTGAAGTCTCTCCTGAAAATTCCTCAAGTGTTTTGGACGCCGCGGCGGCCAACTTTCCCGAGAGGGGCTGGAAATTTCCTTTGGAGGAGCTTCCACGGCAGGAGCAGTGAGAAGGGGCGACGCTGGTGGGATGGAGCCCGTTTGTGAGTGGAGAGGCGCAGGCAGAGGGGGGCTCTGTGGTCCGGTCCCAGCGAGAGACCCCCTGTTTCCATCTCCCCAGTCCCTGCGTTGTGCCGGTGGGACTCGCTGGTGGGAGTGGAGCAGCAGCAGTTCCGTGGTGGTTCGTCCACGGCCTCGCGTTCCCGTCGGTGCCTGTTGTGTTTCTGTGTGAGGCTTCCCCGAGACAAGGGGGGGGACGACAGGGACCCCGCCAGGGTCTGCTCAGGGGCTCGCGCAGAGATGCAGCTCGCAGGGCCTGTCCTTTGGGATCGCTGACACGTCGTCATCCCCTGGGTAGACAAGGCAGGAGACACTTCAGCAGCTGCTGGGGTGCAGCGAGGGCTGGGGTTGTCGAGTGCTTCAGTGGCCTCTCTCCTCCCCTCTTGTGTTCAGGCAGCTTTGTCTCAGCCCTCTCTGTTCTCTGCCTGCAGCTCTTCTCTTTCCATTTCACCAAGGTCAGCAAAGGCTTCGGAAGAAGCAGCTGAACCAGTCGCTTAGCTCCTCTGTTTGCCCTGACGTAGTTCACTAGTCACTGGCCTTCAGAAGGAGCACCCTAGCAGGAGGAGAGGGTTTGAGTCTGATCATGGCCTTGATCCTCACACCTTGGGCTTCTGACTCACAGCTCCTTGTCTGCCTGGTGCTGTCACCACGTCCCACCGCTGTTCCAGGAAGCCCCGAGAGCCCCCCTGGCCTGGGCAGTCGGGTTGTTGTCCAGTCTGGCCGTAGCTGCCTCGCCCGGACACGTGACTTGATCCCTGTCAGGAGGCTGGGACTTGATGACCTTTCAAGCTCTCCTCTGAGCCAGAGCATCCTGTGACCCTGCCCTCACTCCTCCCTCAGCTCAGGGGACTTGTGTGGCATCTCCCCCAGCACCGGGAACACGGGGGCTCCAGCATGCCCAGAGCCCAGTGCTGTTGCCTCTGTGGCCGGTTCCCATCCCCGTGTTGCCTTTGGGATGGTTCAGTTTCGTTTTGGACAGCCAGTGGCCCCGCTGGGTGTCGGGTGGTTCCGCCGAGCCCAGACCCTTTGTCTGGCGGTCGTGTGTGCGTGGCTCGTGCCGGAGCACCGCAGCGGCGACGGCGGTGGCTGTGCGATGTCTCAGAGGTTCCCCTCCATGTTACAGTTCCCAAGGAAGGCCTCAAGAGCCAGTCCTTGTTCGAGGAGATCCGCATGACCTACATCAAGGAGCTGGGGAAGGCCATCGTGAAGAGAGAAGGGAACTCCAGCCAGAACTGGCAGCGGTTCTACCAGCTGACCAAGCTGTTGGACTCTATGCATGATGTAAGTGCGTGAGCCAGCCCCGGGGACCTCCTGCGCCGGTGGGTTTGGGGACACTTTGAGGGAGAAGTACCAGGGTGGGGCATGAGGAGGTGGTGATGCTCCCCTATGGTCTGACCAGAGGCCAGCTGGAGGAGGGGAGCAGTGGCCTCTGTATTTTGTAATCAGAATTGTCACTCTCTTCAGCTGGTTGATCTCAGAAGAGCACTCTTTGGTTAAATGGAGGAGCTGGGCCACTGTCAGTGATGCTGCAGGGGCAGCAGGGTGACCATGAGCCAGCAATGGGCCCAACAACATCCTGGGGTGGATCAGAAACGGGGTGGTTAGCAGATCAGGAGAGGTTCTTCTCTGCCTCTGCTCTGCCCTGGAGAGACCTCAGCTGGAATCTGGTGTCCAGCTGTGGGCCTCTCAGCTCCACAAGGACACAGAGCTGCTGGAGAGAGCCCAGCACAGAGCCACAGGGGTGATGGAGGGAGGGGAGCATCTCCCTGCTGAGGAGAGGCTGAGGGAGCTGGGGCTCTGGAGCTGGGAAAAAGGAGCCTGAGGGGTGACCCCATGGATGTTGATCAAGATGGGAAGGGTGGGTGTCAGGAGGATGGAGCCATGCTCAGGGGCACCCAGTGACAGGACAAGGGGCAGTGGGTGTGAGCTGGGACAGAGGAGGTTCCACATCAGTGTGAGAAGGACCTTGTTCCCAGGGAGGGTGCCAGAGCCCTGGCAGGGGCTGCCCAGGGGGGTTGTGGAGTCTCCTTCTCTGGAGCCATTTCAAACCCTCCTGGTCCTGTTCATATGCGACTGGATCTGGGGGATCCTGCTGTGTCAGGGGTGATTGGACTGCATGATCTCTCGAGGTCCCTTCCAGCCCCTAGTGCCCTGTGATTCCATGAAGTCTAAGCACAGACACACTACTGGGGATTGTGTGGAACCGGGTTGAAGTACTGGGGGTTTCCCTCAGGATTTCAGAGTCCTGGCCCCCTCCTTCTGCAGAACCTCAGTGTCATTTATGGGCTTTGCACCCAGCGCCTGGGAAGCTCTTGCTAAGCTCCTCCATGTGTTAGTTATTTACAGGCTGGAGCAGGAACTGATGGGCAAATCCCCGGGTTGTTTGCGAAGCCCTGGTGCGCTCGGCTCGCTCGTTCTCCGTCAGTGCCAGCGGCACCTCGCTAATTAACAGGGGGGTGACTGGGTGTCAGCCCTGTGCTGCAGGCGCTGCGTGAGCAGGGTGTGAGAGTCACAGAGTCACAGGGCATCAGGGGTTGGAAGGGACCTCCAAAGATCACCCAGTCCCATCCCCCCGACACAGCAGGGTCCCCTAGATCCAGTCGCACAGGATCAGGCCCCTCCCTCCACCATCTTTGTGGCTCTGCACTGGGCTCTCTGCAGCAGCTCTGTGTCCTTCTGGACCTGAGGAGCCCAGAGCTGGACACCAGATCCCAGCTGGGGTCTCAGCCAGGCAGAGGAGGAGGACACTTCCTTCTGTGTCCTTCTGGAACAGAGCAGGTCTGCGTGAGCAGGGTGTGAGATGCCCGCCGGGCGGGCAGGGCGAGCGGGCTGTGGGTCAAGGGCTGTTCCACACACACTCATTCCAGTTGGAAGAGACCCCTGGGATCATCGAGTCCAACCATCAACCCTAGTCCTCAAGGTCCCCCCTGAATCCCTCCTGACACTTTCCTTCGTCCCTCGTAGGTGGTTGAGAACCTTCTGAGCTTCTGCTTCCAGACGTTCCTGGATAAGTCCATGAGTATCGAGTTCCCGGAGATGCTGGCGGAGATCATCAGCAACCAGATCCCTAAGTACTCCAACGGAAACATCAAGAAGCTCCTGTTCCATCAGAAGTGACTGCCTTAACTCAAAGGGTTGCCTTAAGAAACCGACTCACGACAGCTTTGTGCTTTCTCCTCCTCTTGTTTTTTGTAAAGAAGACCCCCCCGAACCCCCAGAACCTGTGACCTTTGTGCTGGCGGTGGGTCCCGGTTGTCACGATGCACTACATGTGGTTGCCAGAGGGCCAGGGCGCCGGTGGCCCCGGCAGCGGGTCGTTCCCGCTCGGGACAGGAAAGCGCAAAGGAGACCCTCCGTCACCCCTGATCCGCTCCCTCGGTGTCTCCCTGTCTCTCCCCTCGTCAGAACCACCGGCGACAAGGCCCAGGCCGCGGTAGCGCCCGTCGTGCCCGCGGGGCCGTTTCTGCCGCCGGCTGGAGACACTTGTGTGGGCAGTTCCCGTTGGTTCCAGCCGCACTTTGGGTTCTGTGCCCTGGCTGCAGCCGAGGGAGCGCTGGGGTTCCTGCATGAGACCGTGGAGGAGGTTCGCGAGCGCCCGTCGGCAAAGGGAAGTTGTGCCTTTTCTAGCTCTCGCTGCCGGGTCGTGGCCGTCTCCTCTCCCTTCATACCGCGTCCGCTCGGCTTCGGTCTCGGGGTCGGTTTCTTTTCGGGGCTGGGGGGGGGGGGCTTCTTTTCGTACGGACCCTTTTGTACTACTTCAGGATGCCTATTGTGCGGCGGCGCTAGCCCAGCTGGGGCGGCCCCCTCGACGGCAGCTCCTCGAGCCGGCGCCAAGGTGGCTTGGGCCTCGCCACCCGAACTGCCCGGGTGGCCCCGGCAGCCGAACGGGCAGAACCAGGGCTGTTTGGGGGAGCTGGGGGGTGCCGATCGCTCCCTGGTCCCAGTTCAACGAACCCAGCGCTTTCCACCGCGGAGAGGGTCGGACGTGCAGCTGCGGGGGACACGAGCCCAGTCCTGGCTGGAGCGACACGAGCAGCTTCTGTTGAGTCTTTGGAAACAAGGGAAGACCCCCAGGAGCCAGCTGGTTCTTGTGCAGCGAGTGCAACAGCCATAACCCGCCGCGAGCCCCGGGCTGCCCGTCAGGACCCTGGCGGGAAGGGACGCGGAGCTCCAGAGGGGAGGTTGCCCCTGAGGGGGATCCTCTGCCGGCACCGCGACCACTGTCTCCCACCGGGCTGCCCCGGCCCCGAGGCCCTCGCCTGACGACGCCCGGCGGGGTGGTTCGTTCCGGCTCCCCGGCCGAGGTGGCATCAGGACTGACCCCCAGCCCAGCCAGGGAGCGGGGCGGGAGAAGCGCCGGCCCTGTGGTGCTTCGCGCGTGGCTCCGCCGCCCTTCTGTTGCCGTCAGGCTGCCTCCCCTCGCCCCTGATCCTGGCGTGCCATAAGAGCTCCCGCCGGCCCCGTGAGGTCCCCCGTCCCCAGCGCTGCGGGTGCCGATGTTGGAAGCCGTGGAGAAGCTGTAGTAGCCTTTTCTACCTGCACTTTAACCGTTTCCTGTATCTCGGAGTGGGAGAGGTTTGCGGAGCCGCGCTGCAGGGACGGGCTCCGGGTGGGTTCGCGTGAGACAGAAACGAGATCCTCTGATACAAAGACAACACAAAGCCTAATATATTTTTGTATTTAGTTCTAGTTGCCAGTGCCGTGGAGCCGGGTGCCCGCCGAGCCGAGCCGGGCAGGAGAAGGGAAGGGCCCCGCTCACGGCCGCGGGGTCTGCGCCGCCGGGCCCTCGCCCGTGCAGCGCCCGGCAGGGGTGGGTTTGCGATGCCAGAGTGCTTTAGCCCCAGACCCGGGGCTCCGTTTTTGCAGGGGGTCGCAGGGAGGCCGAGCGGTAGCCCCTTCGCCACGTGGGGTTGCCGGGGCTGGTGTGGAGGGCACCGGTGTTCCGAATCCAAAGAAGTGCTCCCGCTCGCTCGCAGGGGAGAGCCCGTGTTTGTGCCTGGGGCCGGGCTGTGCCTGGGGCCGCTCCTGCCCTTGTGGCCGCTCGGGAGGGGCGGGTGAGCCCCCGGCAGCGCCGGCCGCGTCCACGCAGAGCAGGGAGTCCCCGGCGGCGCGCAGGAGCCTTCCTGGCCGAGGGCAACCAGGACCTCAACCCTCATCCTTTCCCACGTCTCCTGCTGGATGTTACTCCTGTTACAGCCCCGCGACGTTCAGCCCTTCGAGGGACTCTCCTGGGTGATGACAGGAGCTCGCAGCGCCCTCCGCTTGGGTCTGGAGAGCGGCCGCACCGAAGGCAGAGCTCGGCGAGCGAGACCCGCGGCCGGACAGACAGGAGCCGCGTCCCCTGGGCCGCGGGGCAGCCTCGCCGGTGCCGAGGGACCCGCTGCTGCTCCGGAGGACGTGTTCACGCCCCGCGTCGCCGCCAGCTCAGCCGGAGCCCGCGGGGTGCGCGGCCGTCGGGGCGCCAGCGCCGGCCGGGACATGAAGCCGCTGCGTCTGCCGGCCGGCGGGACACAGCCGTCCCCGCGGGGCAGCGCCGCTCCCCGACCCTCCTCGCCGCCCCCGGCAGAGAGCCGCCGTGCCGTGCCGTGCCGTGCCGTGCCGTGCCGTGCCGTGCCGTGCGCGCCGCCGCGTCCCCAGGTCGCCGTCCGAGTCCGTCGTGCTGTCGTGGGCCGTGCGTGTCGTGTGTGTCCTCGTCCTCGGAGCGGCGGCCGGGCTCTGCGGGGCGAAGCCGGGGGCGCCGCCGCGGTCTCTTCAGTGCCTTATCACGAAGTGCGTGCGCCCGGCCTTAGGGGTGGGCAGGAGAAGCCGGGGAGCGGGGATGGGTGGAGAGGGGCTGCCTGGGCATCGCCCAGCGCCGGCCACAGAGACCCAAAGGGGATCGGGGAGGGGAGAGGGAGGGAGGGGATGGGGGGAGAAGCCCAAAAACGAGTGACCTCGCCGCCTTCGCAGCTGCGCGGGAGGAAGTGCCTGGATGAAGCAGCAGCAGCCCCGCGCCCCGTCGCCCGGCTTCAGCCAGGGAGGACTTCGGGGCCGCACCGGGGCAGCCCTCGACCCAGACTTCCAGCAGGAGGCTCGGGGCCGCGGAGGCGGCCGGGGAGCCCCCGGAGAAGCGCTGGGGCCAAAGGCTGCGGCGCCGACGCCCCGGCTCCCGGCGGAGAGGCAGCGCCCTGCCACTGCTCCGCGTCGTCCACGGGGCGACGGGTGTCTGCCGTCGGGGGAACCGACAAGGAATCAAAACACAAACAGAAGAAGAAGAAGAAGAATCCTTATTTTTATCACAGCGATTTTACAAGACAAAACAGCGTCAAGGGATCCATGCGGCGACCCGGCTCCTGTTTCAGACGAAGAGTTGTAGTTTTCTATTCATGCTGATAATTCCTGTAGTAACCAGTCTGTAGTTTTCACCTCCTCAGTGACCTGTCGGACTGTCAGAGCTTGTGTGGAATTTGTTGAACATTTATTTTTTCATTTAAAAAAGAATTTGCTGTTTCTGGTAAAAGAAAAGAAGCTATAACGAAGCCACACACGTGTACAGAGGCCGCGGTGAATGTGAAGCCATCGGCAGCGCTGCCGGAGCGCGGGCAGAAACCAGTCAATAAACCCTGCTTTTTTCATGAGACGGCTCCTCCAGCCTCCTGCTGCTGCTGCTGCGGTCGCTGGCCCTGCGGGGAGGGCTGAAGGCACTTCTGGGAGGCTGCTGCCCCACTGCAGGGAAGCCCTAGCGCCAGGGAGCTCCTCAGAACTCAGATTCAAAGAATCATCCTGGCTGGAAAAAACCTCCAGGAGCATCCAGCCCAGCCCTCACCCAACAGCTTCCTAACCCCTAGACCATATAGAATCATCCTGGCTAGAGAGGACCTCCAGGAGCATCCAGCCCAGCCCTCACCCCAGCAGCTCCCTAAGCCCTAGACCATATAGAATCATCCTGGCTGGGAAGGACCTCCAGGAGCATCCAACCCTCACCCCAGCAGCTCCCTAAGCCCTAGACCATATAGAATCATCCTGGCTGGGAAGGACCTCCAGGAGCATCCAGCCCTCACCCCAGCAGCTCCCTAACCCTCTAGGGACGGCGACTGCCCGCTCCGTGGGCCGCCTGTCCCAAGCGCTGACCTGAGTCGTTGCTGCAGTTCCCAGACCTCCCCGGCTTTGCTGCTGCCTTCACTGGGCTCGTAGTTAGGAGAAGGGGCTCTGAGCCAGGTAACGGGATGAAACAACCGCCTCACGGCCGCGGCACCAGCTCCTGGTCTCTCTCAGCTCAGGCCCTCCTCAGGAGGTGTCTCCATGTTCTGGCCCGCAGCCACTTTGCCCTGTTCACTGGCATCAGAAGCAGCTGGAGCCCAGCTGGACCCCAGGGGAGGTGGCAGTTGCTGACCTTTGTTGCCCTGTCCCGACCGAACAGTGGATTTTGGGAGAGTCCCAGAGCATGAGGGGTTGGAAGGGACCTTGAAAGATCCCCCAGGGCAGTCCACCTGCCAGGGCAGGAATCTCCAGGTTCAGGATGCTGTTGTGTCCCCCCACCCCGTGCCTGTCCTTGTCCTCTGGAACCAGGAGCAGCCCCATGCTGGGCCTTGTGCTCCCACTGCTCACCCTGTCCTGCCCCACAGGCCCAGCCCCACGGGAGCAGAGCAGCTCAGGAGGTGGCTCCTGGGCAGCCCTGCTGGTCCTGTGCAGTGTCCCCCCCACAAGACCATTTGCTCCAGCACCCCTCTGCTCACCCACCAGTGCCCCAGCCCAGCTCCCCCCAGGTCCCCAGGAGGGCTGAGTGATGGAGGCTGGAGCAACCCACTGGCTGTGGGTGGCACCTCCTCCCCGGCAGAAGAGGCCGATGAAGGGCAGATCCTCACCTGGTCCAGGTGTGGCTGGAGGAGCCCGAGCTAGAGGCCCCTGCCAAGGGGGATCAGGAGCTGGCCAGTTGCCCCAGCCAACTTCCTCCAGAGCAAAACGGGGGCGATGCTGGAGGCCACAGACGGTCCCTACCCGCTGCTGCATCGCCCGGCCCTGCTCCAGCGGGCGGGGAGGGATTTCCTCCGGGGTCACCCCAGGGGTCTTTAGGGTCAGGAAGGTGCCGAGCGAGCGGAACCCTTCGAGTGAAGGGCTTCACCAGGTCAGGATCAGACCGCAGCAGAGGAGCGGGGAGAGCGGTGCTGGGTCGGGGCACCAGCAGCATCGTGAACGCGATGGGACGGGGCTGGCACCCTCTGCTCCGCGAGAGGCAGCTGGGACACAGGAGCCCCCTGTGCCCGGGGCAGAGGGCAGGGCTGGGAGCAGCCCGAGCTCAGCCGTGGGGGCACGCGGGTCCTCCCTCAGAGGCAGCTTCTGCTCCCCCCAGCAGCCCACGAGGGCTTCTTCTCAGGACTTTTTCTTGCTGGGAGGTTCTTCTGGGGTTTGGCTCCAGTGGGCCGTTCCTTTGTTTTAAGAAGAATAAGTGTGAGGGGGGTCTCGGCATCGGGCTGCTGTGGGACTGTCCGTCCTGTGCCGCCGCCACCGCAGCAGCCCCCCTGCCCTGCCCGGGCGGGAGGGAGCCTCTTGGGGCCTGATGAGCAGCCGTGGGAAGGGCTGGAGCTCTCAGGGGTGACCAAGTCCCACTCAACGACCTCCCTGCTGACAGCCCAGATGCTCCTGCAAGGAGTGGGTGACCAGCAGGGTCGGGGCAGAGGTTCCAAACTCTGTTCAATCCTTTCGTGCCAGAGGAAGGAGGACCCCCCCCCTTCCCCTTCCCTTCCCTTCCACGGGGCTCAGACCAGAGCCAGCAGGAAAAACACCCCAACCCTTGGCAAAACCCCCCAAACAGCTGCAGTTTCCCAGCCCCTGACCCTTTGTGTGGAGATGCTGCGGGATCAGGGGTGAAGCCGGGGGGCTACCGGGAGCCCCCTGGGCACGGCCAGCGCCTGCTTCCGCCGCAGCCACCCCTGGCTGCAGGGATTTGCTGAGCAGAATGGGCCTGAAAAACGCTCAAAGCAGTTGGGCTATAAATACCTCGGTGTTGCTGGGGAAATAAATAAACAGAGCCGGCGCTGGCGAACGGCTGCTGCGACTGGTGCTGCGGCTGCGGGGCTGCGGGGCTGCGGGGCCGGCCCCGGGTGCTGCGGGGAGCAGGTGCCAGGCCAACAGCCACGAGCAACAAAGAACCCCCCAGCAAACCCCACACCGACCCCGAACAACAACCCCGACAACGTGAAGGTGGCTGCAGAGCTGCCCTGGCCCAGGAGGATTTCCTGCGGCTCACAACTGCGGCAGAGCCATGGAGCCCTAAAAAAGGGTCCTGTAGAGCCACTGCCCAGGCAGGAGGGTTGTCCATCCATCCCCTGCTGAGGAGGGTTCTCCAACCATACCCTGCTGTTCTCCACCCATCGCCTGCTCAGGAGGGTTCTCCACCCATCCCCTGCTCCCTCAGCTCCAAGAAGGGCTGAGGGGTTGGCTAGGGCAACAGAGCCCAGGCAGAGGTGCTTTCCCCATGGGGATGCGGTGGGACCCTGTGGGGTTGCCCAGGCTGGCATCTCTCGCTGTGGGGTGGCAGTGGGGACCCCCACACTAGGGCTGTCCCGACAGCAGCGGGAAACGCGCCCCGAACCCACAACATCTGCATCAAGCAGCAGCAGGACCCAGCTGGCCGGGCTGTGGGGTGTCACCAGCCCCACCACAGCCCCAGCCGCTGGGGGCTGGACCTGGGCACCTCATCCCATCGCAGGGAGGGCACTTCCCAGGGCAGGGCTGAGCGACCCTTTGGTGGTTGCCCTGGGAACAGAAACCAGCCCTGGGAGGGGAGGTTGTTGGTGCCATCCCACGAGGACTGAGCCTGGGGGAGACCCCAGCAGCCCCAGTGGCTCCCCAGCTCTGCCCTTCGCTCGCAGGAGGCTGCTGAGGGGCTGAGCTCAGCGCCCCTGGATCCGCAGGGTTCTGACCATCCAGCTGCCAGGAGGGAGCACCCAGCCCTCCTGGAGGGGCTGCTGCAGAGCTGGGGGGCCCTGGGGGGCCCTGGGGGGCCTCACCCTGCAGCAGGGTTGAGCCAACCCCCCCCCTCGCTCCCGTTCCCCCACCACCTGAGCCCCGCAGCAGACCTGCAGAGCCTCCAGCTGCTGGGCTGAGGTCTCTCTGCCCTCGCCGAGTGCGTCAGCGAGTTTTAGAGCCCAGGTGTGACCTGCCGGCCCCATTGTCTGAGCCCGGAGGGGAGAATCAGCGTCGTTAAGGGCAGGGAGGCTTCTAATCAGCCCGAGCTAGGTGCCACCTCGGGAGCTGCCCGACACCTGGGCTCGGTTACAGGCTGCTGCCGCCCATCCTGCCCTCTAAACCCTGCTCCCCGGGGACAAACCCAACCCTGAGCGGTGCTGGAGAAGGCTGAAGGGGGGGATCTCATCAACCCAGGGATGGGGGACACAAACTGGGACACCAGAGGCTGCACCTGAACATCGGGAGAGACCTCTTCACCCTGGGGGTCCCAGAGCCCTGGCCCAGGCTGCTCAGAGGGGGCTCTGCCCTGGACCCCAAACCCACCTGGATGTTCCCGGAGGGTCCGCTCTAGGGGATCCTGTTCTGACCAGACAAACTTCAGAAGTCACTCCCAGCCCCACCGGTCTGTGATGCTGGGAGGTCCCTGCTGCAGCACTGGGACCTGGTCCTCCCTCTCTGAAATGACCATCCCACTGCTGATGCCCCCCAGGTGTCTGTGGGGTGCCAGGACCTGGGACAGGTGGGTGTCTCCAGGAGGAGCTGGAGGGCAGTGCCCTGGGGCAGAGAGTCTGGGCTGGGCAGAGGGCGAGAGCAGGGCAGCCACAGCCTCCTGCCCAGTGCCATCACCCCTCCGGAGCGGCCCTGCTGGCTCCTGCTTGGGCACTGCCGGGTCCCCCGTCCCTTGGGGTCCTCACCTCTGGCTCTGCCGGTTGGTGCTGATGGGGGGACTGAGGGGCCGAGCACTCACCCCAGATCTGCCCCCCATCCCAGTGGGGCCACAGGGCTGGGGGGTTGCTTTGCCAAGCAGGTCTCGGGGGTGTCCCCACCCCAGCACTGCTGTGGGAGCCCCCAGCCGGGGTGGCAGGAGCCCTTTGAGTACCAGCAGCCACCAGAAGCAGCCCCGCGATCCTGCCGGAGGAGGCTGGAGGCTGCTGCTCTCTGCCCGCAGCCGGCAGGGCCGCCCCGGCTCCGGGGGCGCTGCGGGGGCTATTTCGGGCTCCGTGTTTCATCACCAGGAGCTATTCCGGGCCGGTGGCGACTTACTGCGGCGGCCCCGCGCGGGCACCGGCTTTGTCCTCTTCCAGGCGGTTCCCGAGAGGGCCCCGGGCTGGCTGCAGAGGAGCAGGACCGGCCTCTGGGTGCCCCCACGGGATGGGGCGGGTGGGGAGCCGCGGCGGGGCCAGACAGCGCTGCGCTGACGGGAGGAGCAGGACCCCGGGCGCTGCTGGGGCTCCGGGAGCCTCCCCGGGGCTGGCTGAGCTCAGGAGCTCCAGCGGGTTTGGGATGGAGGGTCCCCGTCAGCCCGGGGTGGTGGCCCTCGCTGGAGAGCAAGTGGCAGAGCAATGAGGACACAGGGAGGAGCAGAAGACCCTCTGGCAAAGGATGGTGTCTGTTCTCAACCGCTGCGTGGTGGCCACCACCTCCTTCTCAGGGCTGAAAGGGCTTCTCAGGGCCAGCTGCTGCCTCCGAGTGTGTGTGGGGCAGCCCCAGCCTCCGGCTGTGGAGAAACCCTTCCGTGAGCCCTTGGCCACTGCTGGGCAGCTCCTGCAGCCTCGGTGCTCCTCAGGGCTGAGGAAAAGGCTCCCGGAGGCACCTCGAGGGCTCAGTCGAACCCTCTGTGAAGCTGCTGGGCTCTGGGCTGTGAAATCTCTTTGCTAAACCCGAGTCACCGACTGCTCCTCAGCCCTTTAATGGAGCCATCGGCTGGGGGCTGCGGGACCAGAAGGGACAGGGCTCTGGCCAGTCTGACCAGCATCGCGCAGCAGCGGGGACCGGTGGGAGCCCATCTGCAGCCTCAGTCCCAACACAACCCCAACCCCGACCCTGTGCTGCAGGAGCATCACAGAATCATCCTGGTTGGAAAAGACCCCGGGGATCATCGAGCCCAGCCACCAGCGCTGCTCAGGTAGGGGTCACCCCTAAACCAGACCCCCCAACACCACACCTAAGTGTCTTTTAAACAAAGACCCAACGGCTGCCGCCAAACCCGAGGAGGAAGCAACCAGGGAAACCCCCAGGTTGATCCCTGCAGACCTCGGGAACCCCTGGAGGAGGAAACACGGGGCCGTGAGGAGGCTTCACCTGCCCCAAGAGCCCCGCGTCCCCAGAGAGGTCGGGGTGATGCTGTCGGGGTGGTGGCAGCCCTGGGGGAGCTGCTCAGCCCCCACCCTGGGGACCAGGGCACCAAAACACCAGAGCCACCGCTTCCTCTTTTTCTTTCTCCAAGACAAAACTCCGGGAAGTTTAATGACTGCGAAAGACACGTCGCGAGGTCTGAGCTCCCGAGTGACCCCCAGAGCCCCCGGGAGGCAGCCGGGGCGGGGGTGGATGGGGATGCGATGGCCACCGCGTCGCCGGGGCGGGTTTCCAGTGTCCCTTCGCTTCTCCCGTTACAGGGCTTCTAAAAATACCAGCCAGAGCGCTTCCCCCCGCCCAGTTCCGTAGGAGCCTCTGTTTTTACAGCAATTCCCTCGAAGGGTAGAGAGGGAGACACCAGCGAACCCCATCGCCCCGGCACCCGCTCAGCCCCGCTCCCCCAGGCACCGCCCGGCACCAGGGCCTCTCCCACTGTTCTCCAGTACGACACGCCTCCAGTCCAGTTCCCCACCTGCAGCCCCACCCCAGATCACCCAGTGCACGGAGGGATTTGCCCAGCCGGGGGGGCGGGAGCACCCTCGGCCAGGGGGGCAGCAGCACCCCCAGCCACAGATGCAGCAGCGCCCTTGGCCAGGGCAGCCGCAGGGGTGGTGGAGCTGAGGGCTCCTGAGCTTGGCCACCACCTCCTCCTCCTCCTCCTCCTCCTCGCAGCGATGCGGTGCCGACGGGGCAGGGGCTGGCACGGACGGGCTGCAAGCATGGGGAGCGCCCGGGAAGCAGCGGTGAGGGCGGCAAAGGCAGCTCCAGCAGGGCCCGTGGGGCACAGGGGGGCACCCGGGCTAGCGGGGAGGAGGTGCAGGCCAGCCCAGCAGGATGGGGGGCACTTATGTGCCAGGGAGGCAGCGCAGGGTGGCAGACGTTGACCTCCAAGGAGCCTCCATCTTCTACCAAAAGAACCCCCGAGATAGAGAGGTTGGTCCCCCCGACCCTGCCGAGTCTTGGCAGCCCCCGGCCGGCCCCGAGCCCACCCTGCAGAGCCCACGGGGCACCTCACTCTCGCCTGCAAGAGCTGAGCTCTGCTGGAGGATGACCACTGCCTGGCTGGCGGCTCTGGAGCGGCTCAGCCCGGCTGCAGCAGAGCCTCTCTGCGCTTCAGCAGCGGCTCCTCAGCCCAGCTCATCCTGCCAGGGGCTGGGCTGCTCCCCGAGACCCTCCTGGAGAGCTGGGCAGGGTCCGGGAGCGACGGGGAGGCTGGCGGCCGCGGCGCAGTCGGTAGTCTCGTCGCCGAGGCTGGTCGCCGGCCGCCGGGGTCCTCCGCGGGGCTGGGGGCTGCTTCGGGCATCGGCCACCACTGCCGGGGCGGGAGGAGAGGAGCAGAGCCCCGGGAGCGCTGCCCCGCAGCAGCTGGCCGGCGGGACCTCGGCGGGGACGTCCTGCCCCTGAGCCCGGCGGCTCCATGGATGCCATGGACAGCCCCACAGGGCCCCCGCGCCCGCTATAGGAACTCCACGTAGTTCTCGGGGATCAACCCCGTCTTCCCGTTGAGGGTCCCCTCCAGCCAGCCGGGCTCCTGGGACGGGTGCACTGGGGGAGAGAAGGGGAAGGCTGGTCGGTCCAGGGGGCGACGCTGCTGCTCCTGGGAGCCTCCGGAGCCCCTCCGCTCCCGTCTCGGGACACAAACTGCTCTGCCAGGGGGCTGGGGAAGCTCCCTCCCCACCGGAAGGCACAAAGCGACGGTCACACAGACACCCCCAGCACCTCCTCTCCGCCGGCACTGGGCCCTGTCCTTGCTCTGGGTTCAGCTCCAGGGAAACCTGGCACCAGGCGCAAGGCACCGGGCACAGCTCCTGCAGGACCGGGCACAGCTCCTATGGCCCTGGCACAGCTCCTGCAGCACCGAGCGTGGGCCACCAGGCACAGATCCTGTGACACCAGGCACAGATCCTGTGACACCAGGCACAGCTCCTATGGCACTGGGCACAGCACCCAAGGCACCAAGCACGGGGCACCGGGCACAGCTCCTAGGGGCCTGAGGTCGGCTCCTACGGCCCCAAGAGCAGCCCCAAGCGCGCCAGGGAGTGCAGCCCTCCCGCGGCACTGAGCAGGGAGATGCCCCCCCGTGCCCGTGTCGTCGCCAGGGCACCGCAGTGCCCGTCCCCGGGGCGCAGCACTCACCGTTCTCGAACACGGTGCCCGCCGTGAAGGAGAGCTCGGAGTCGTGCTCAGCTTTGCAGGCGTAGAGGGCTCGGGCTTTGCGCAGGGGGGAGCTGCAAAGGCAGGACAGGCACCGGGGTTAAAGCAGAGCCACAGCTGCCCGCCGCCGCCCGCTGCCGTGCCCAGGGCTGAGCAGTGGTGCTGAGCGGGGCCCTGAGCATCTCTCCTGCTCTGCAGCGGGTTGTGCTCTTGGGGGGAGAGCGGCAAACACATCGGGGAGTGAAGGATGAGCCCTGGGTTTTCACCCCAGCAGAGCCCAGCTGGCAGCAGCAGAGCCTGTGCCCGGTGCTGGAGCGGAGGAGCAGAGCGGGCAGCTGGGCACCTTCTGTGCAGCTCCATGATTCTGTCTGCACAGGCCCTGCTGCCCACCAGAGCCACCGGGAGAGCTCCCCGGGCAGAGGCAGTGCCTGGGGCAGGGCAGCCCTGAGCTCAATGTGCAGGCCCAGGAAGGACTTGCTGGGCTGCTGCTGAGCTGTGACTGGCGCCGGGTTTGCAGGGCACTGAGCTCTCTCCTCCCTGAGCTCCAGCCAATGCCAAACGCTCCCACCCCAGGACGGGCAGACACCCCTCCGGCTCCAGAGAGGGCCCTTCGCTGCCCGGGAGGCACCACTCACCCCAGAGAGCTCCAGGGGTCAGTCAGTGAAGAACAGAAGGCACCTGCAGCCCTCCTGCCTCCAGCTGCCCAACTCATCGCTGTCCTCCTCCCAGATGAGCTCCCCGGGCTGCCCCTGGCCCCAGCACAGGCAGCCAGGGTGGGGGCAGAGCTGCCTCTGTGCCTGCAGTGAGCAAACTGCTCTGACACGGGCTCCCCGAGAGGAGGGACTGGTGCCCCCACCGTGGGCCGGCTCATGCCAAGGGGCTGGGACTGGGGGCCTCTCGTGGCACTGGAGCTGCTGCTGCTGGGTGCCACCAGAACCCTTCCATGGGTCTGTCTGGAGCAGCAGGAGGCTTCGCTCCAGCGGTGCCCGGTCTGCCCGGCGGGTGAGCGCCTGTGCTGCCCACCCGCTCCGTGTTCTCGACCCTCCCTGGGCTCCAGGTGGGAAACAAGTGGCCAGAGAAGGAGGAATCCCAGTGTTTGACAGAATTGCAGAGCGGGGGGTGGGAGCTCTGGGGGTCACCCAGCCTGGCGCCCCAGCAGGTTGCCCAGGATGGGTCCAGGTGGGTTTGGGATCTGCCCAGAGCAGGGACCCCCCAGTCTCTCTGGGCAGCTCCAGGGTCTGTCACCCTCCCAGCACAGAGGCTGCTCCCCCCGGCCAGGCAGAGGACCCTGGCTCCCAGCCCACGCCAGGGCTCCCAGGTCCTTCTCTGCAGCCCTAGAGCCCGTTGCCCCGTGGGTGACAGGTTGTCCCTGGCAGTCCCGGGAGGCAGCGCCCGTCTTACCTGCGGCAGAGGCCAGAAGCAGCCCCGGGCGCCGGAACGGCCAGGCAGACCCACTGCAACCCCGAGACCCCAGCACTGACCTGGCAGCGGCCCCCGGGCCCAGCACGGACCTGCCGGGGGGCTCAGCGCGGGGCTCAGGGGCCCCCGCTGCAGGGTGCGGACAGCCGAGCCGGGCGCGGGCGAGCGGGAGCAGCGGGGACGCGGAAGCCAAGGGGGTCCCGCCGGGAGCAGCAGCAGCGGGGGAAAGCGAAGCGGCACCTGCACAGACCTGATGGGGGATGAGTCGCTGGACGTAGAGGAGGTGGGCATAGGGCTGGATGGCGCGGAGAACATGGGCCAGGACGGTGACAGGGGTGACGTTGGGCTGGGATTCTGCGGGCTGCAAGACAGAACCAGAGAGCCCATCAACGTGCAGCCGCAGGACACAGCGACAGCCACGCAGCCCACAGCCAGAGCTCGGGGGCGCCCGCAGCGCGGGGCGAAGCACCAGACCTTGGGGGACGCCGCGAGGCCCCTCCTCCGGACAGCGGGAGCTGGATCTTGCAGCTGAGCCCTGCTCCGTCGCCCCGGCACTCACCTGCCTCACGCTGCTCCCCTGCTGCTGCCACAAACAGCGGGGGGTTCCTGGCCGGCGGCGATGCCCTCGAGCAGCCTCCAAGCCCCCTCTGCCCCGGCCCAACCCACCGTGCCCGGGCAGCACACCCTGCTCACACTTCCAACCGCCCGGGTCGTGGAGCCCAGCAGGGCTGGTGACCTGCAGGATGGAGCCGGCAGGGCTGCTGCCTCCAGGCCGTCACCTACCTGGAGCCCTCGAGCAGGAGGACCTCCCCGTCCCACCCCACCGGCCCTCGGGCTCTGCCAGGAGCCCAGAGGGGGACCTGGCGCTGCAGCTCCCGACTCAGCCACGTTTTGCAGCCAAAACCTCCTCTTCCCCTCCAGGAAAGACCTCCGGGTTCCTCCCCTCCCTCTGCAGCCGCCAGCCGAAGGCGACTCGAGCGCCGGCTCTAGCCGACGGGGCAGGGCCCAAGGGGCTGGTGTCCCCAGGACAGCTGGAGCCAGGTCGCTCTGGGACTCAGCGGCAGCAGCTCTCCGGGGGAGCCCCCAGGCAGAGCCTGACTCGGCCCCCAGGGGTCCCATGCTGGGGGGCTGCTCTGCCGAACCCACCCCTGAGCAGACACCACAGAAGCTCCTCCACACCAAACCCACCCCTGCCGGCCCAAGCCTGGCCACGGCGTCACCGGGTGCCCAGTGAGCACCTTCAAACCACAACGTGGCTCCCGAACACCAGTCCCCCTCCAGTTCCTGCTCCTGTGCCACCAGGCTCCTCTCGGGGTGGGGGGATTGGTCTCCCACCCACCACCATTTGCCAATGGGCCTCGTTCCCTGCAGCCCAGTGCATCCCACAAGGACCACTGGAGACAGACCCTCAGCACAGCCCCCACTGCAGACACTCCCTGCTCACTGCCCCACAGCCGAGGCCATCGGGCTCCTCCACAACCAGCACCCAGTGGTGAACTGACCCCTCAGACCCAGCTACTGGCCACACACCCCTGCACGGCCAGCGGGAGCAGGTGCCACAGACACCTCCAAAGCGGCCCCAGCAGCCGCAGGGATTGACCCTCTGAGCACCAGCTCTTGCTGCTGCTTCTCCTTCCCAGCAGGTGGCCTGGCCACCGGTGAGGGTGTCCTGCCCTTCCCTACCAGCACCCAGGCACCGGTGAGGGTGTCCTGCCCTCCCCTACCAGCACCCAGGCACCGGTGAGGGTGTCCTGCCCTCCCCTACCAGCACCCAGGCACCGGTGAGGGTGTCCTGCCCTCCCCTACCAGCACCCAGGCACCGGTGAGGGTGTCCTGCCCTTCCCTACCAGCACCCAGGCACCGGTGAGG